>JASGAU010409822.1:0-31759 GCA_030220045.1 Australoheros facetus
GTGTGTGTGTGTGTGTGTGTGTGTGTGTGTGTGTGTGTGTGTGTGTGTGTGTGTGTGTGTTTGTTGAAGGCTATTTAAAATAAGAATAATAATATATTTTAGGCTGTGTGTGTGTCTGTGTGTGTGCTATTTAAGCCTTTCTATTTTTGAGTGTTCGTTTAATCGAACAGGAATGAAAACAAACAGAAACAGGAATAAGGAGTCAAATATTCAATTTAATAAAGCCATTTTCAAACAGTTTTACAGATCGATCTGGGTCAGGACTGCATGCCATGCCGGTGGGTATGACATGAAGTGCTGGCCCTTTCTAACTCAAGTTTCAAATATTTTATAATCAACAGCTCAGTCTTGATGACGTCATTTACAAAAACATAATGGGCAAAACAGAGAAATGCGAAAACAGCGTGACCTCGGTGTCTTCGTTTCTTATCATTATTTTGTCTTCATCATTGTACTCAGAATACAACAAGTCATGATGACATTAAACATTGCTTCTGTATTTGGATAGTTATTTTCAGACAACTCTCTCAGGGAGGTATATGTATGTAAGCAAATGTATATGGGTTTTACCATAAATAATCCTTCAGTGTGTAACCTCGTATTAGTATTGTGGACTCACAGAAGTCAGCACAGATCAGCTGCTTACTCTCCAGATGGTCAGTGAACCTCAGCCTCAGAAAAAGAGGAGGAGGTTCCATTCACTGTGTCACACAAGGTGCCAGTTCACTTTAGCAGATTGACCAGTGCACTCATCCAGCCACTGAGGAGGATGAGGAAAGACTTTAAATCCCCGCCTGGGCCCGCTGCAGGCCGAGCTGCGACTGCGTGTGTCCCTCCGGATCCTCATCCCGCAGCCTCTTCTCATCACAGATATTTGCAAACAGATGCGAAGAAGGCGGGCCACAGGTTTTTTGATCAATCAAGCTTTAACAAGTCAAGTTGACTGGATGCGAATGTAACATTTTGCATGTGAAAGGAGGAGGCCTGGTTTTGATTAGGCCTAAGCTGATAAATGGCAGATTCAAACAGGCCCCCCTGCTATTGCAGAGAAACCCCAGAGGTCCAGAGGTTTAAGTCCAGACTGATATCAACTCTGTTGCTTCTCTTTCTTCTCCACACCAATGAATAGATCCATTATTCAGTAGGTTCATTCGCATCTACTAAATTGAAGTGGCAGCAGCTTAAAAGCCCTGTGTTCTGCCTCCTCTCCTCTCCTTTACTTTCTTTTTTTTTTTTTTTTTATGGAGTCGCTCTCCCTAACAAATTTGCCTGCTGAAATATTCATGTGTGCGATTTGTCTCAGTTTGTGCCCCTTGTGTAATCATTGCTTTTACATTTGGGACTTTTGCATTGAGTCAGGGAAATAAGCTTATGTTTTTGTCCTAAAAAAGTCATTTTAAGAGGAGTCAACACAAAAATCATTGAAAAGAAATCATTAAAAAAATCCCATAAAATGATACAGAATTTTATTCCAGATTTTATTTTATTTTATTGCAGATATTTTTTTCTGGGCTTTGCTTTTGTTTTTCTGTGCTTTGCATGCAAATGGTGCAAAATGAAATCCCTTAACATACTGTTTCCCCCCCCCTTTGGTAGCTTTAACATGTTATAATCATGATTCTCACTCTCCAAGTTGAACACGAGATGTACTTCTCATATGAAAATTGATTCTTAAAAAAACAGAAAATTATAAATAAATTCCAGCTTGACATGGCATCTTGGGAAACCTGTAAAAATGCAGATAATTTTATTGCACAGTGTAAAAAATGTGAAAATTCTTCTAGACAATTACGCCTAGAAGATGAGCCAGGTATTAAAATGTGGGTAAAAAAGGAGACTTTTCATATGACACAACTTGTTTTGACCAGCCACCTATCTCATACGGTGATACAACCCTTGAAATTTTACCCCAAAGGCTCCAAAATGCAAAAGATTTAGGGTACAAATGCTTGTTGCCACATTGATGCACTTTGAGAGTCTATAACTAAAGTGAAGGTAAAATTTTGCCTGTCGTCAGTAAATATGTTTAAGTCAAAATATATATATTGACTTGACCTGCATATGTGGTTTTTATTACATATCAGCACCGCAATGCAGTGATAGCACTGTAGCCTCACAGCCAGAAGGTTCAAACCCTCAGCTGCGGCATTTTTGTGTGGAGTTACCTGTGTGGGTTCTCTCCAGGTAAAAAAAAAAATACTACTAATAAAAATACTACTAAACTTCTTTGAGACCTGCAAAGCTCCATCTAGCATGCAACTGATCTGTAAACACATCTGAAAACACTGAGAATTTTCCATCTCATAGTCTTTTTTTTTTTTTTTTAGTCCTTCAAACACCAAAAGTTTGCTATCACACAACCTCTGAAAAGCGGTCAATCTAGGTTATTCATTATTTTTCCAGTGTAGAAAAGATTTAATACAAATGCAAATATTTCCCTCTAATATATTCACTCTCAGTAAAAATCTTTTCCCTGTTAAACCCCAACAGTGCTGTTCATTTCGAGGCCTTGACCGCTGCAGCCTCCTCTGCATCTATTCATCTCACTTTCTGTCTTCAAATAAAGACCCAGCAGCGAAGTGCCACTTCGACCCCACCCCTCACTCCCTCCTTCCAGATCTTGGCCAACTGGACGCCCTGTGAACCTCTCGCCCTGTATTGTCCCCCCTCCCTGACCCCAGTGCGACCGGAGGAGAGAAATATTGCCCTAATCCACTCTGCACACACACACATGCAAACACCGTGAGAAGCCTGATGTTGTTACTCGAGCTGGATGTTTCTTTTAAAGATCACACAGAAAGACGTTAAATTCACCGTCTGAAATTTAGTTCGGGTGTTGTCTGAAAGTACAGTTAATGTGGGTTCTCCCAGCTCTCAACTTTTGCCTTTGTTTTCTTCTCTTTCCAGTCGACTTTTTGGCAAAGTACTGCATTTTCAGTCAGGAGAAGCTGGCTGAGTACAAAAGGGCTTTTGAAGCAGTAAGTGAAAAGGGATTTAAACCCTTTATATTCCCCTTTTTCTTTAGGATATTCTGTTTCACTCACTGTAATTTGCTGCACACCCTGTCAGAAATAAGGGTATTTTTTTCTTCTAACAGTATCAAAGGCTTGCAAATTTTTGGAAAACAATAAAAAAAAATTTATCTCAGAATTTAAGTACACTTTTAAATTACTTTTTCCCCCCAGTTTGCAATCACATACAGATTTTAAAAACCATTAAGTATCAGCTTTTAAGAAGGTTGAGATTTTATTTTATATTTTGGCCTGAATTTAAATTTTATTTATTTTTTGCTAATTAGTTAACCCAAAAACTGCATCTTGGTTGGATTCTTAAGAGCTTTCCAAGGGTGGAAAAAAAAAAAAAAAGTTAGAAATTAAATCTGAAGCTCAAAATTTTAAGATTTTTCTTTTGCTTTTTTGTAAAATATTCAGCATTTTTGCCTCTTTAACCACTCAAAAAAGGATTGAAACCCTTTCGGCCTCAATCACACAGACCAGTAGCCCCTTGACAACCTTCAATTGCTTGGGAAAAATATTTACTCCTGAACTGGTTGCAATGTGGTTGCAAAGGGTTTGCCAAAGGTTGCCAATTGTTACTAGGCGAAAGAAAGAAGGTTGCAAAGAAGGTTCTGCACCAAAAACCTCCTTGCAATAACCTCAGTCGCTACCAGATTGTCATGGTCGCCTGTAGTTTGCATGAAAGACGGCAACTTGTTTACAAATACTCAAACTACTTGCTGAGCGGTAGTGAAACATGAAAAAGTACGAGACAACCTAGAAACAGACCATTTGCCATCAAACTCAAAATTGCACTTTACCTCTGCAATCACGTTTCTAAAGGTGCAACTTTGAGTTTAAAAGCGAAGGGTCTCCGTTTCTCATTTGCATCTCGTGTTCAAGTTGGCATCTTTCATGCAAACTATGGGCAATCGCGACAATCCGCTAGCGAACAAAGCAATCACAGCGAGGTATTTGGTGCAGGACACACTTGGCAAAAATTTTTAGCAATCCCCAGCAACCACTCTCCAACCAGTTCAGCAATACACATTTTTCTCTAGTGACTGGTGGTTGCGGGGGGGGGGGGGTTACTTACCAGTGTTTAGGTCTGTGTGATTGAAGCTTTAAAATAATTTCCCTTTCTTTTTTAGCATTTTCTTCTTCTCTAACTGTAATTTGCTGCATCTCCTGTTAGTAATGATGTGATTTTTCTTTTCTCCTCTGATGAAAGCAAGGATGACAGTGAGTTGGTTTACAGATCATCAGAAAACAGTAAAATCTTAACACCTGAGATATTAGAAGAAACTTTTTTTGCATTAAAGAAATTGTTTGAACGAAGTTTTGCTCATCAGTTAATCCACTAATCCTCAAATTGGATGGATTTCCAAATTATTCCCAAAGGAAGAAAAGAAAGAAGAGGTCAAGTGACAGATTTTATTAATTTTTCATAACTTTCTGTTGTTTCTTTCTAATACCCAACATTTTTTTTCTATCTAACCCTTAAAATAGAGTTAAAGATAGTAATGGCAGTCTTTTCCTGCAGGAGGACAGCGACAGCGACGGCTACATCTCCTGCCTGCAGGTTCTCCTCGCTCTTAAAAATATCATCCCTCCTGAGCTGCTGACCGAAGAGGAAGAGATCTATGTCTACAGGGTGGGCCTTTGTTGTGCCTGCATGCATGCACATCACACATTCACGCCGCTGTAACATGAGCGTGTTTTTACAGATCCTGGAGATGGTGGATTTCCGAGTGACAGATGGGCTCGTGGACCTCAGGTTGTTTGCTGTAATCGCAAGCCTGGCACAGAAAATTGCATCCATGGAGTAAGTCACCAACTAACACACCCTTCAGTGAAGCTGGGGGGAGGAGTCCATGACCTCCCATAAATAAGAATAAGACTGTGTAAGCAAGTTTGTTCCTGTGATTTTACATCGTGTGTGGGACCCTCTGTGATCCACATCCTCTTTTTAGAAATGTTTTATACGACCATTGAGGTCAAGGTTTTGAGTCCAGTGAATTCTGCTCTAAAAACCTGAAACAAATGTTAGTCACCAGAATTTGACTTAATTACAGCTTATCATTAAAAGGTTAGATATCAAATATGTTAAATAATTTGGGAGAAAACAGCTGTAAAAAGGATGGAAAAGCCAAAATACTGTAACAGCTGAGGCTGATTTAAACACTTGTTTCCAGTTTCCTGGAGTTTTTGTTATGACCAGTGTTGGAATCATTATTCAAAAAAATGTACTGTATTACTTTTATTTTTTAAAGTATTACAGTACCTCCCTGAAGAGAGTAAAAGTCATAATTACCAATAAACAGCATAAAACTAACATCCCAGCCCCACACACGGACACAAATCGAGGTGAAAACCAGCCACATTGACTCTGCTGTGGCAATACTACAAGCCTGCTCAGCTGTTGCTTTGGCGCTTTGGCGCCTGTCTGCATACACTCATTCTGGGGCCTTTGCTACTAGCTTTGTGCGTTGTTCCTACGCACACCGTCGCCAACATGTTGTAGCTGTTATCGGTCACCGGTGGGTGATGTCTCAAACAACCGGTCTGTGGGCTACTCTTGCTTGTGCTGTTGTTGCTCCAAAGAGTTGAGCACAGTTTGTAGTTTACTGTCATGGTTTCGTCCTGTTGATGTAATGAAAATAACAGTAAGGATCATATTTCCACTCCTCAAAAGTTGTATAGACTGCCCTACTAAAGAAATCATATAGTGCAGGTGTTTGATTAGTAACTGTAATCTGATTACTGATTTTAGCATGCTGCTACTTTGGAATGCACTACATCCACCACTGGTTACATAAGTCATGATCACAAGCTTAAAAAATAATGACTCAGACAGATAAAGTAGTCGCAACTGTCATGAGACTAGAATGTAACGGTTAACTGATAATTAATTTACTCAATGATGACACACCTCTGGCATATCCTTGTTGTCTTATCTATGTAATTTTCCACTTTTTGTGTATCCTTTTATGGGAAAATATGACACACAACATTATTCAGTTTAGGGTAAGAGTTGGGGTATGGTGACATAATCCCAAATTACTTTAAATGACCAATAAATGCACTATAATAATACACAAAATGGCTTAAAGGAAGTATTCTTGCACCTGTTAATGATGCCAGACCACATTTAAAGCCCAGCAATTAGTATTAATTGGCCCAAACTTTCAAGGCTTAAAGTCAAGTGTTTCAAACTCATTTGCCAGCATGCTCAGAAACATTTAGATCATTAACTGAGCAAAACAAAAGGTCTCTGCTTTAACAGCTTTAAACTTGTTTTTGTTTTGTGACTTTTCATTGATAGAAGTATAAATCATGAAATTAATCAGCTTATAATTATGAAAAGAATAATTAAAATGCATCATGGCAATAGTCTTCCCATTACTGATAATAAGAATATTTCAACTAACAGAAATCACCTTAACCAAAGGAATCTTCTAGGGATGAATGTTTTTATACTTAAACTAGAGAAAAACTGAATGGTTGCTGCACAAGAATCCTGAAAATTTTTCACTTAATCTTAGAAAATGTTAAATTTTATGTTTCATTAATCAGTGTTGAGGAGTTTTTTTATATTAGGATGGCTCTTCAGGCTCTAGAAACTTGAATAATTAGCCAGTGATGAGGATAATAACTTGTTCATTAATAGTTTTGGGGGGGTTTTGTTTTTTTGTTTTTTTATAAATAGTTCTTTCATAAAGATCCCGTGTCAGAGCTTTATTAAATCTGGTACCTTTGAATTTATTTATTTCAAACAACAGCAAATAAAACCCAAACAAACAAAAAGAAAACCACAGGAACTAAATTAACTTCTTTTTTTATTATCTCCTATTCCAGTTTATTGAAGAATTTATAAAACCTGGATTGTTTCTGATTCACATCCCCAGAAAATTCTAAATAGTTTTCTGTATTTAAAGGTTTAAAAAAAGAGGATTCAATGCTTTTCCTTATATAACAAGTTTTTTCACTCTTTTCTGACTTTTTACAGATGAGACATCAGAAAAAATAATTTGCAGATGAACAGATCGTGAAAATAACCAAACACTGAACCCCGCTCAGGCAGAGCTCGGCCTCTTCGTCCTTGTGTCTCTGCATTGTGCCCCATATGTCGCAGATTCCCACACACAGTGATTTCTCCCTGCCCCGGGCTCTGTAGCTTCCTACACACAGGAGTGTGTGGAGCCAAGCCTACACCAGAGGTCCCCGAGGGTCAAGGCCTGCACCCAAAACCTTCACCCCAGAGTGAGAGCTCCCTCTCAGCAAGGACAGGGCCAGGGTCACGGGTCCTCTGATTTACGGCCAGCCCCTTTGTGTGGTGCATTAGAGGAGGCCTGTAGACTGACTGCCTCGCTGGCACAGAAAGCCCAGGGTGTCTGCGCTCCATAGAGGCAATTATAGTAATGATAATGAATGTCCATATTAAACCTCTTTCCACATAACTCCTTTTTTCGATTTAAATAATAAGAAGAGAGGAGATCAGCACTCATAATGCCACCTCCTAAATAAGGAGAAAACAATAGCATCCTTCTGTCGTCTCATCCCAAATGAACTCAGCTGATCCTCTTACCTGTTTCACTTAATCCTGTTGTCTGTAATCCTAGCTTTGAAATGAGCTGCAACAGTAGTTACACAATCAGCCTTTCTGATCATGTAAGGCTTAGAGGAGGTGGCTCCCTCATTTTCATAGATGTTTCTTGCAGTTTAACAGCACAGTAATTACACCCTTCCCCCGTTCGCTCTCCTCTTTCCTTTTCATCTTTAACTGTCCGTCCCCTCTCATGTCTCTCTCTTTTTGCCTCCCTCTCACCCTCTCTGTGCTCTCCTGTTTTGGCCCTTGACTCAGCCCATCTGTCCCTGTGTGGCATTGTGCTTCCATGACAAGTCCACCTCACACAGCGCCACATTCCCTCAGGGCGGCATCACATGGTCTGCCGGGAAGCACATTGCTATACAGGATTCCCAAATGGCATCGGTGGAGCTGTCTCGTCCCTCGCTGGAAACTCACATTCGCTAAATGAGCTGTGGAGATGGCAAGCACTCGCGCTGACCATCTCCCCGCTACGTAAACTGTCTGATAGAGTTTCCTGTCACCCATCAGCCCGCTCAAAATATCCCAAAACAACCCTCAACTCTGTGAAGTCAAACTAGGTCAGGATATGCTTGCATCCCTTCACCTCCCGCTCCCCAATGAGGGGACCGCCAAAATTTTAGGGGTATTACGCAAGCGAGAAGTCTGCTGTGCTGGCCACAGTGGGGTGCCAGAGCAGGTTCAACAAAAGAAAATGGGTTAGGCTGCTATTATCCTCCCTGCAGTCCATCACCGGTCCCCTCGCCCCTCATTTACACGAGCCATTATCACGCCAGTGTCCTTAGCGCACCAGCATTTGGACTCTTTTACTGCAAACCAAGTGCAATTAATAATCATTCGTTGCCCTGTCTCTCTTCATCCCCGTCAAGCCCCTGCCTGCACCGTGGTTGGAGGACAAGGGCCAATCACGGAGCTGGTAGCACTCAGGCGTGCACTGCACTCGATGGCCTAGTGCTTGGCCATTCTTTGGTCTAACAGGCCATTGAGCGCTCGGCGAGGAGGGGCTCATTAACACTGGGTGCTCGTTAGAGGAGGGACGGCCGTCGCTGTGCCACACGCTGGACAGGAGAGGCCTGTCCCAACACAATTGGTCGTGTCTCCCTCTAATTATCCAAGCAGACCTAGATTGTGTTGGTCTGCAAGTGGTCACATTGCAGCAGAGTGTGCCTCTGGTCGCTGACGCCCCTCCCCAAACCTCCACACGCACACCACTCAAAACCAGAGCAGTTTTATCCGTTACTGTGGCGGGGTGTCCCCATGTGCCCACACATTGTTTGGCAGCTAGGCCACTCTGAACAACCACAATGGACTCAGAACATTTTACCATCACGTCTCCTGTAAACACGACGTCGCACAGGACAAACCCGCCAAAAAATACTGCCAAAGTTTTTCCTATTTTTGGACCGATTACATGGCCGCAATTATTTGTATTCAGAACAAATAAATGTTTGTCCAAATGCTGTCCTCCTTAGAGGCCAGCTGCTCTTATTTTTTTACACTTCATGACTTAGTGTCGGTCGCATAAGTGCATTTGTGCAGCGTGCTCTGGAGGCTTATGGAGTTACTTCACTTCTGTATTATGCAATCAGAACATCAATCAATCAAAGAGCAAAACTGTAGACTCTGAAAATAATCTTCACAATTTAAAAAATCTTCAAAATTTTATTTTGTCTGTTTCAAAACATTGTGGACTTTTTAATTTGTTTCTTTTTAAATATAGGTCTCTGACGTCTCTTTGGGGCTATAGAAAGAAAATTTACTTGATAGATAAAAGCATTTTCTGAGATTTGAAGCAATATCCAAAAGTGAAATGCTAACATGAGGCTAAACAAACCACAACAAATTAAACTTTTCTGGCCTCGCTAACAAGCCACTCTTGTGTCATTAAACTGTGGCAGCAGCTACCTGGTGGTTTTAAAATGTCATGATGTGGTTGCTGTTAACCAAGAGGCCACAAGGCTACTGCAACAACCTGGGTTTGACCCCACACCGGGCCATTTGCTGTGCCTTCCCCTTGCTCTCTCTCCCAGCATCACTAACCTCTGGTGTTCAGCTTTGAATGTTGCTGATAACTTGCATAGTCTTAGTCACTATTTACCCAAAGTTTTCTCTGTTACATTAAGACTATATATTTAAGGCATCAAACAAAAACTAACTGACTTTAAAGTGAAGGAACCGGAGCTTAATTCTGGGACTGTTACTCATGCAGTGAGATCTTGTTTAATGATCTGAAGTGTTTTAACACAGTTGTGGTAACACATTACTGTAATCAAATTACATTTTTAGTAATGTAACAAGTTACTGTACTAAATTCAGTGGTTACATTACAGTTACAATTATGTTGTTGCTTGTGTTACAACCTTTCTGCAGTTATCTGCACGCTGGTCAAGTAGAACGAAAAAAAGCATCACACATGTCTTTTTCTTCTTGGTAGTTCTTGTGCAATGAAGAGGATAATGGTGGGGCGTTTTTTTTTTTTGTTGTTGTTGCACAAAAGGACGAGAGCGCCACAGTAAAGTGCAAACTGCGTCAAGCACAGAAACAACTGCTTTGACACATTTGGCTCCTTGCAAACATCTGCACAAACAGCATGCTAACACAAAACCGGCACAGAATCCAGAGTGATGTTAAAGCTGAGTGTATGCTGCCACCTGTTCTTTGGAACAAGCTGCCTGCTGACCTGAAATCAAATAAAACTGTGAATACATCCAAAAACTGACCCAAAACCTTGTTGTTCTCACAGGCTTACAATAAATAGTGTGCCTACATGTTTGTGAACTTGTATTTTATTTCTTTGTAAAATTTTGTTTTCTTGAAGAGCTGTTTTTTTTTTAACGTTTTTATCTTTCATGGTAAGCACATTGAATTTACATGTAATGAAAGTGCCATATAAATAAAATTGACACTGACCCCAGCTCAGCAGCCAGAGCTGGAGGGAGTTTCCCAAAGCCTGAAAAAAAAAACCCTGATTAGGGTAATCTTGCTTTGAACTTGGAGACATGAGTTTTATGAGAGAAAACCTGAAGTTTTGGAGTTTAGAAGTCAAGATATCCTGGATTTAATTTCTCAGAAGGCAAAATTAAACCTTTTAAAGCTTTTTTTTTTTTGCAGATGCATCTTTCATCAGCTGATAGTCTTGTTTTTGCTTTCAGTGAGTTTATGCGATCACTAATCAGCAGCACGGACTTCCGCTCCCTGGAAGTGAGGCTCTTCAAAGCTAAGGTGCAGTGAAAGCTTCCTTCGCCACATGTTTACACGCTGGAGTTTGTTTTCATAAGGTGCACTCAGCGCAGCATCAGATTAACTCTCACATTAGTCACATTCATGCCACAAACGCTGTCCCCGCCTCTCTTTCATGGCCTTGCAAGTATAATTATAATGAAATAAATGCTGGCAAACACTTTGAAGAGTAATTCCAAGGCATGCTTTATTCAACAAGCTTTTTTTTATGAGAGGCACTCACCCCTCATGCATAGAAATGAGGGAAGCAAGCCAGGGAGAGAAAGAGAGGGGTGCTTTTCCCTTTTCATAGATTAGCACAGCCCTAATCTCATTAAAGTGCCCAGCAGTGAACATGCCGTCCACTCCGCCCAGCCCTGTAATCAGCCCGAGACACACGGCTCATCTCAGATGGACCGGGACGGGTCTACCAGCTGGCCCGGCCCTCATTCATAGAAAGAAGTACTGAGCAACAGAAAGGCAGGAGGAACATGAAAGCCTGCGGCCATGGGTGTGGAAACTGAGCCCCTGGCCAGGTAGGGGAGGCTTCGTAATTACAGAGCTGTTAGGGATAGGGTTGTTAACTGGAGAAGTTGGTGGGGGGGGGAGGGTGGAGGGGCAAAGGGCTGTTTGCTAGAGGGATTATAACCCTCCCAACCCTCCTCCTCATCTAACAATTAGTACCTAGACTGCATTAACTGTGCAAACAGGTGCACTCAAAAAAGGGTTAGAAACAACCTGCGGTAATCTGAAGCTTCCCTTAAGAGCACACACAATACCAACACACAAATGGTTCAAAGAGCAAGTCCAGAGCCAGTTCTTCATGTTTGAGGTCATGTTTATGTCTAAAACTATGATTATTAAATTCTGCAGCAACTTTTCCTGTTCCTCCTGGAGGACCAGCAGGCCGACGCAGGCGTTCAAAAGGGCCTCATCAGTGCCGAGCAGCTGCTGCTGGAGCTGAAGGCTGGCGGTATTCATTTGGAGCAGGAGGTGGCCGTCAGGCTAGAGCTGCAGCACATTCCCCCTCTGGACCTGCTGGACTTCCTGGCCTACCTGCCCCTTTTCATGCTCATTCACAAGTCGGTGATCTCCAACCCTCTCAATGACTCCAGTAACCTTTGACCTCAGTTAGTGCACTTTGTGGTAGACGTATCAACAGAGCCACCACTGCTTGTGTGAAATGACGGCATGTGATAAACAGAAAAATGAGTAGATTAGGCGCTGTAGACTTTTAAAGTATTTCTTTTTAACGATCTTAACTTTTCTCTTCAAAGTGTAACCTTTTAATTTACTATTAAAAACCAGCAAGAGTGAGTCAAAAGTGGAAGAAGTCATAATAGCTCGCTAGACATTCAGATTTAATTTGTTTTATAGAAAATGTACATTTATTCCCTCTTTTATACAAAAGAAATTATAAACAAAAAAAGAAAATAATTTAGAAATAATGAAATAATAAAGCTATAATTTGTGTTAAAATATAGAGGAAGACATCAGTTTTACTATTGGACAGGTGCTAAAAGTTTTCCCGCTACTGCCAAGCTAAACTAATGAACTATCAAGTTTACTATAAATTAAAAAGCTTGCTAGCTGTTAAATAATTTAAATATGATATGACAAAAATTAAGCTTCAATTTATAGTAAACTATGAAAAGAAACATCAATTATAACAATTATTAGACAGATTCCAAAGTTTTCCTGTTAGCTCCAAGCTAAGCTAATGATCTAAAAAGTTTATTTTAGAATGCTTGCTGTTTTTAAATAATATAATGCTGAGTATGTTCTGTTTCCGGCCTCTCTCGTTTCTGTGAGGCATGTGGAGAGTGTCACAGAGCTGTAAAGTGCTGTCTGTGGTCCTGAAATCTTCTGTGGATGCATTAGTTTCAAACTCCAGCACTCGACTTCATGTAACAAGTGCTCATTGTTGTGGAGTTTATTAAAAAAAAAAACAGACCAAAAAAAATAAAAAATAAAAATTGAGGAAAATGCAGCAGAGCCAGTTCAGTCCAACCTAATCAACACTGATATTCATTGAGATACTCAACTAATGTCGTTTGAGCCTTTGTTTTGCCTCAGCTTTGCCAATTAGATATGGCCGCGCTCTCCTGCCGCTTGTGCACGCTTGACAGACTGCCGCAGAGGAAAACATAATGAGCTGTGACAGGCAGCAAACCATTGTTAGACCGGGGACATCCTGTAACCAGCACATGTCACCAGCGAAAACACTCAAAACTGCTTTTATAGGGACTCTTTAAATACATTTTTTTTTTAACTCTGCTTAGTTTGAAAATGTGGCTGCAGGTGAGCTGTGCAGCAGTGAATGTGGCCAGTACTGACAGTCATGGTGGAAAGGTTAATTTTTAGGGTCTTCTCCCCACAGATTAGAGGAAATTAGCTTTTTATTGTTTTTATTATATCTGGTACGGTGTATTTACTGTCCATTGACCCTGCTAAATAACTGTAACTAACTAATTATTAAAAACTAAGAATTAACCAGTTTTTATCTGTCTTCAGTGTCCTCTTCTTTTTTTCTGCCTTGTTTCACTTAATCATGTATCAATCACAACTCATATATGTAAGGCTTTATTACTGTTAGCATCTTTGAGAAGGTTAAAGTCGCTAAAGTCTTGAAATGTATCCAAACATGTTTATTTTCGGTCTTGAACAAGCTGTTTTTATTTGAAAATGGGCTTACAGCTAAAGCTTTGGGTTATTGAGACATCTGCAACAGTAGAGTGGAGTTTGAACCCCAGATGATTGCTTCCAGGAGCTCTGCTTAGATAAATTTCTTCTGGCACATCCGGCAAAGAAAGTGAAGTCAACGCAAAAGTGCCCTGTACCTGCATTCCTTGGCCAGTAGGGGACGACCCTTAGCAGCCAGTTTACATAAAAGACTAAAGGGAAAAAACAGCCCTCGGCTTCCTTGATCTGTGACCTCAGTAAACACTTTTCTGGTGACTTTGTGTGCTCAATCTCTTGGTTCAGGTCCATAGATGTATTTAGTCCATAAGACTAAATACATCTTTATATATGTTTACAGTCTATGACCATGCCCCACTTTGGAAAAGTTTTTTTCATCAAATTTAAAAATAAAAAGGATCCAGGATTAATCTTAGAGACCATCAGTGGCTTAATGCTCCACTGAGGCTCCTGACAAAGTTTGAGGACCTCTCACTCAGGAAGTGTGTTGTAGATCTTTTTTAATCCAATGCTCACAGTTTACTTGTTAAACTCCATCTGATATGTAGATATGCACGTGATGGTGTTTGGCTGGAGGCTGTTGATGTGCTGCGCTGCCTCTCTGACATTATCTTTTATTGGACACTGTTTCTGAAATCTGACTTCTTTTTTAAAATCACAGGTCAAAATAAAATGTTTTGAAGTAAAATAAAAGAAATGAAGAAAATAGAGGTTTGAGTGGGAGTTCAACCTTTGTCTCTTTTTTGATGAGTTTATAATAAAAAAAATTGCTTTCGTTTAGATTTAAAGATATTCTCGAATAATGAAAAAAAATATTTACACTTCTCATCTGTTTGTTTTAAGCTGTTCCAGGTCCTCATCCTGCAGCGTTGTGGGGAAACCTGTCTATTTCCACTATTCAGTTTACTGCAAGTCTTTAATAATTATTGTATAAACATTGTATTGTCAACAGGTTAATCCTAAACTTTCTAATCATTTATGTTTTTATGAGTAAGGATGCTGTTGTGATCACAGTGATAACATAATTTTAACTTTTATTTTTCCTTTTTTGTGACTTACAATGGACCCTCTGCTTCCCTCTCAGGCCCCCTTCCTCTGTGCACCCACATATTACAATAAACGCCAGGATTTCCTAAATTTCACTTAAATGTGATTTTTTTTTATGTAGAAGCGGAGTTAAATACATGCACAGCCACTGCGGTAAAAACATGAGTAGAATATTTTAGCTTGAGCCTCACACAGAAGGTTTCTTTCTTCCTTCCCAGGTGGTGGTGGTGGTGGTGGTGTGCTCAGCGGCATGCTGCTGTCAGGAGGCACACGCCATCAGCCAATTCAGCTCCGTGTCTCCACTCGACCACCATGCAGACCCCATTCACTCATTAAACCAGACACGCGTCCGGCTGCAGCCTCTGCCATACCTGTCAAACTTAGTTGTGCAGAAACAGAAGAGCTCTACCTCACAATCTCATGGCATGTCCATCTGCTAATTTTAAAGACGCGTGTTCTCGTTAATTATATTTCTCTGGGTAAGTTGAATTGGGGAAATAGTGTCATTATAATCTACAACTTGGGTGATCCACCTTCCGGTCGCTTTGTGCGCACAGACGCTTAAAAAAAAAAAAAAAAAAGTTTGCACTGTACCAAATAAGAAGCTGCCCCGACCCTTTTGTGCAGGGGTTCGTTAATTTTAAAGCCACGTTCTTACCAGAATTGTTACACCAATATTTTATTTTCCAGCAGATTCAAATGTGGGTGCAAGTGATTTAAAACGAGGACAAAGTTAACTTTTACGCACGTTTTGCTTGTGCGAAAAATGCATCCGTTGGGTTGCAGATGCTGCCTGGTATTACAAAAGAAAGTGGAGCGCTTGAGTGTGAAAGCGCTCTGGTAATAGACCTGGAGCTGGAGACTTTAATGGGCTACTGGTCGCTCAGTTTAGAAAAGGAAGAAAGAAAATATATCGTGCGTAAAATGTGCCGTTTTCCTCCCGTTTATCTTGGCATATGATATTTTTTTCTTATGTTGCGTTTTATGTCCACCCCAACCCCCACCCCCCTTTAAAAATAAGACATGGACAGTGATTCAGTAGCATCTCATTTTATTTTTAGACTAGAGTGTAGAAAATGTGGTTATAAGACTTCTCATTTTCTGCTTATGTGAAGAGGATATAGCGCTGGCAGTATAAAGAGACAATGCATGGCTATTGCACTCTGTTTGGACAATAGCTGCATAAGTATTTTGATCATTGTGACATGACATAATGCAATAACATGGTTTTGCTATTAAATAAGACACATCGGTGCTATAGGATAAAACATCGGAGTATGAAACTCCCTCTGGAAACCTCGTGAGCACAAGAGCCAGAGAATAATAGACTACACGTCTACATAGGCAGGAGGTATAGAAGCGACTTCGCAATATATAGACAAAATATATACAAAAGGATGTGTACAAAACATCTATAAATCTCTTACATACAAAAATATCTTAATATATTTTAAAAAAGCGTTTGATATAGAATTTTATAGAATAAATCCGCGACTTGGAAGCATTTGAATTCAGCGTCTGAGAGAAAGGGTTGGTGCTGCTGCTGTGTGATTGGATTGGCATAGTAGAAGAACGACGTATTAAGTTTTTAATGTGCTGCCTAAGAGCGTCAATTCACTTCAGGGTTTTTGTTGTTGTTGTTGTTGTTGTTTATCATGGGCAAATGCACAGAAAGCTTGGATTCCCACGCCGCCAGGAGACCCGTCTTCCTTTAATCCTTTGGCGCTGATCTCTGGCCTGATGTTCCATAAGGTTTCAGGACCTTGTTGTGTCTGTCAGGTGGACAAGGAGAACCAAAACGCGTGTACAGTGCATCTTGTTCTTGAGGATACCAAGCCTCCTCCTCTAGGACCATCCCAAGCGCAGGACAATAATAAAGTGAGCTGATCCATATTTCTGTGAGGGGAAGAAGAAACGGAAAGTTAAGCCACGAGTTTATCATGAGTTTATTGATGATGCTGTGTGATACCAACATTATGAATTTTGTCCTTACCTTGTACAGATGCTCAGAACCAGTTGGTGAAGTCCAGCAGTTCCTGTTCTTCTGGACTGAGAGGGTCGTAGGAACCCTCGTCGGATGAGTAGGAGGACACAGGTGAACCTGCCATGGAGTTCATGTCTGCCGAGTATCCCTGCGACATGCTGGGCGACAGGACGCCGGACTGAAACGCCGCGCTTACCGCGTCGTGTTCATCCAGCAGCTGCTGCAGAGCGCGGATGTACTCCACGGCAGAGCGCAGCGTCTCCACTTTGCTCATCTTCTTGTTGGCGGCGCCGTTGGGGACGTGTTCCCGCAACGTGGCAAAGCCGTTGTTGACCAGTTTGACGCGGTTGCGCTCCCTCTCGTTCCTCCGGGCCACTGCGTGCGGCTGCTGCTGCGGCAGAGTGTAGCCGAAACCCGCGAAATTCAGCCTCCGCTTGCACCGCAGCAGTTCTGGGGAGGAGGAGCGCTGCCTCTTGGGTTGCTTGGTTGCCGACTTCCCGCTGCTCTGGCTGCTGCCGCTGGGGCTCAGCTGGATGCTCTGCGCTGCCGTGGCGGCAGAGAAGAAACAGGCGGACGGCATCAGCTGCTGCTGGCTGACGTTAATTTCCATTTTGGCTGTGAGGTCCATACCCGGGTAGAAAAAAAAAGAAAACACACAAAGTTATAAAGAATCACCAAGTCTCCGGGCGGTGCGTCCCGCTCGTGCCGTTCACGTGTTGTGGCCGCTTGTCGCGCACTTGCTTCAGTAGGAGGGGAGTCCGCTGGGCTGCTGCCTCGCGCGCTCCTCAAAGCTGCACTGAGTGGTCGAAGAAAGACGCCACTGCTTTTCAATACACTTGGATGAGGGACTGGCCACGCCCTCTGGTCGCGTGGATACACCTTGGGCTCCTGCCCCGGTACCGGTGCGTTACGCGCGCCTGACGCGTGCCACTTGAAGCACTAAACAAACAGTCAGTGGAGAGTTTTTTTTTTCTATCTATCTCGGGCGTCAGAAGGTGTGCTGCACAACAACAGAGATGGAAGTTTTCAGCAGGGAAAAACTGCAGCTCTCCTCTTAACATTTCTCTCCATGCCCGAAGATCGCTCACCTTTTTTAGATATTTTGTATGGGCGCACCTGTAATGATTTAATAATCGTTTTGACACAGTATGAGCTTCATAAATCACCTGAAAGTCCGCACTGACTTTGTGAGTTCGGGTTTGAACTATTTAAAATTAAGATGGGGTGAGTGCCGCATTTCGAGGTATTAGTGGATAAAAATCACGTTTCTAAATTCAACAGGTGAAACCAAAGTAAGAAGCTGAGATGAGAGCGATACAAATAGTTAAAAACAAAACACCAAAGTTTTTTGGTTGTAATACAAAACGTCTGAGGGCCAAAAATTCTTTTCATAATCCAGAATTGGAAGTATTAAATATGTGATATTCTTTTTTTCTTTTCTCCGCATCCGCATCCCTCCCTGTTTGGGTTTCTGCTTGTAAATCAGCTCCAGCGGTCTGCTTTTTACTGTCAACACTACAGACGCGCCCGAGCGCCGCTCATTTGCGGGGCTATTGTGCATCAGAGGTCCGAATTTTTCCACTTTGATTGGCGCACATCATCAGCCGCACAGGCGGACCAAGGAGGCGCGAATCTCCGGAGGGGCCCGGTGAAAAGGAACTGCCCGGAGGAGGCTTTGTGTGTGATTTGACACACCCGGAGTGGTTACATTAGCGCGGACGCGGTGTGCTCTACCGATTATTTTCGCTTTGAAAAGGGAAGAACAATAAAACACGTCTTTCAGCGCAGGAAAAAGAGAAAAAACTGTAATCCCCCCTCTCTCTCTGGTCTGCGCACGTCTTTGCGCATACACGTACGAGTATGCGCACTAAACAAAATTAGGATTGTTTTGGGGATTCACTTTTGCGCGTGAACTTCTTTCCCCTTTTCCCCCCTTGTGTGCACGCGTACCCTTTCTCTTCCCCTTTATTTCTATCTTCCCGTGCACGCGCGCCTTTAGAGCGGATTGTAATAAATTGTTCAATTTTTCTGTGGCATTCAGAATCAGGCTTGCATTGAGAACACACACACATACACCATCTCCACCTATACTTTCTTTTCTTTCCCTCCCTTTTTATTCCCCTTATTTTTCTTCCTCCACCTCTTCCTCCTCCTCCTCTTTTTTAAGCTCAGCGAGTTTAGAAAAGAGGCGTGGGTTCTATTCAGCTTCCCCCCTGCACCCCCCTGCATGACCAGGCTTTCTGAAACCTACCCATGCCCTGTCAGTGTGCTTCCAGAGTCCAATTAGCGCATTGTGAGGACTTTCTCCGCTGCCGCCGCCGCTGCTGCTGGTCGTCCAGAGGCTGGGAGGGCGCTCACTTTACTCGAGGGGCTTTCCGCTCATAGCCGGGTGTAATAATTAATATGACATCTGGGCGCCCGAGTTCCCCTTTTAAACACTTTCTGTATTTTCCCTATTTTCTCTGGAGCGGCTGCGGGGGTCAGATAATAAAACAGAGGCTTATAAGAATGTGAGGGATGTCTCCCAGTTTGTTTTGTAACAACTTCAGCCCCTCACTCACTGTACGTGCGAGGAGAAAGGCTGATAAACTCTTCAGATACAGACGCTGGACAGCAACTATACAAAAGAAAAGCGCATGTTTCTGATTTATGGCAAACTCATTGCTACGTTTTTCCTAGCATTCATACAGAATTAGAAATATGGCCGAGAAAGTTTAAAATAACTATTTTGTCGTGGACCTTTATTTCTGTTTGGCCTCTTTCTGATTGAACTCCGTCGATGTTTAAAGCTTTACAGGAAAAGTTGCAATTGACGGTCGCCCTCTAGGGGACAACAGTGGAAGTTATCACCGAGCACCCTGTCCCATTTTATAAGCTGTGTACTAATCTAATGTTAACAGGGAATTGGAGGGTAAAAATATGCAGATAGAAAAATATAAACTCTACATGAGAAAATAATTAAAAATTAGGTGCTCCATTTAAGGTGCAGTTTGTTAAATTATTCTCCAACGTTGAACAGTACTATGAAGGCTACAATTTAAACAAGATATGGCAAGTTAAAGTAGCCCAGGTGTCAAATTCCTGCGTCACAGCAGCCAGAATATTTAAACATATTAAAATAGCTTAAATTAAGTACAATATATTGATCCAGTGAAAATGAAAACGCATGTCAAACGTGAGATGACACTTAAGTGGCTCAGTATGAGCGTTAACGTGTTGTAAGCAGTGCAAATTGAATAAAAGACAATTCTGCTGGAAAGGTGTGTTTCATTATAGAGTTTTTGCTTGAGGTAGGAATGATTTCCATCAGTCCCTGTGGTAGCTGAGCTCAAACATGTTTCTCTGCAACAAAACAGGTACCTTCTTCTTACTGGTTATTTATTTGTGACAAATCTTACCCCAAAAATGGATTTGGTATGGATCTGTAACAGTGGGTGGATCTGATCTTTCTGTTTCAGGTGCATGGTCTGTATAAATAATGCTTTTTTTGTTTGTTTTGAGTTTTGAGTAAGTTTGCATGGACTTACGCTCTTTGGTCGCTAGATGTCACTATTTTTACAGCGTATCCAACAGACGATATCAATCCAACTTGAACCGTCTGAGTTTTGACTCTTTTAAAAAAATTAATGCGGGGCTTTTGTTTAAAAAAATTAATAATGTCGAAGCTGAAACACAGACAGATCCATGGATCGTTTTGCGGATCAGCTCTTATGACTCCACTGAGCTCCCGTAGTTTTTAGGTCACGTGGTTTTGTTTACACGGAAAAGGCCGCTATGCGTTAATGAAGCAGCCGCAGCTGTTTTTCGGTAAAGTAGCGGCTGTGAGGCGAAAAGGACGCGTTTGAAAGACATCAGTAGCCATGCGCTCTCTGAACTATGTTCACCGGGTCAGCTTAGACTTCACAGGGACGCTGTTTCCGCACGCCATCTGTCTGGGAGACGCAGACAACGACTCGGTAACGACGCGAAGCTAACTTTTATGTATTATTGCTATTTCTTTTCAGAACTCTTGAAATACTTTATCTTTACAGTTACACCCAGAGTTGAACAATCTCACTTGAATGTCCTTAATTTGTGAGCTGAGAGCCGCGTAAAAACAGCTACAACAAATTGCAGACTTTAGGTTTAAATATTTACTGGTGGTTTGAATAACCAAATACTGTAAACCTTTTCTGCACTCTGCTCTGATTGTGATCCTCAGTGTATATATAATATGTGAGCTGGCAGAGATGTGCTGAGCAACGACCTGAAAAGAATTAAACGTTATGACCATCAAAAATGGTTTGAGTGGAAGTTCGGCTGTCAAGAAGCCATTAAGAAGGTAAATAGGGAGCAAAGTCTTACAAGAACTGGACTGAAAACCGGTGGCAACAGGTCTGATGGAGTAATGAATCCAAATTTGAAAGTGTTGGTTCAAATTGTCATAAATATGTACAGATGAGGTCAGGAGAGAGGTCCAACAGTGAGTGTCTACTACAACCATCTGTGAAACACAGCGGAGGCTCTGTTATGTTTTGGAGCTGTATTTCATCCAGTGGTGTTGGAGAGCTTGTCAGAATTGATGGAATTATGAGCACAGGCAAGTATCATAAGATTCTGATCCACCATGCAATACCACCTGGAAAGCATCTGATTGGCAGTGGTTTCATTATCCAGTTAAATTCCATTTTATTTATATAGCGCCAAATCACAACTATAGTCGCCTCAAGGTGCTTTATATCGTAAGGTAAAGACCCTACAATAATTACAGAGAAAACCCAACAGTCAAAACAACCCCCTATGAGCAAGCACTTAGTGACAGTGGGAAGGAAAAACTCCCTTTTAACAGGAATAAACCAGAACCAGGCTCAGGGAGGGGCAACCGTCTGCTGCGACCGGTTGGGGGTGAGGGAAGGTAGACAGGACAAAAGACAAGCTGTGGAAGAGAGCAAGAGATGAATAATAACTGATTAAATGCTGAGTGGGGTATAAACACATAGAGTGTGAAAAGAGGTGAGTGAAGAAGAAACAGCCTGGGTCACTTCCTTTATCAAAAAGGAAAGTTTTCACCCTAATCTTAAAAATAGAGAGGGTGTCTGAGGGTGTCCAAATCCAAACTGGGAGCTGGTTCCTCAGAAGAGGGGCCTGAAAGCTGAAGGCTCTGCCTCCCATTCTACTCTTAAGTATCCTAAGAACCACAAGTAAGCCAGCAGGCAGAAAGTGCACTGCTCTACTGGAGTAATATGGTACTATGTGGTACTTTAACATAAGATGAGACCTGATTATTCAAGACCTTTTATGTGAGAAGAAGAATTTTAAATTCAATTCTGGGTTTATCAGGGAGCCAATGAAAATTTCTGCTTAATCAAGAGGAAAAATTGAACTGATTTTTTTTTTCTTTCAGAACTTGCGTTCAAATGATTGTTTGGCACAATAACGACAGGTTGAGTAACAGATGTCTCTCTTTGCTGCAGCTGAACGAGCTGGTTGTAGGAGACACCAGTGGAAAGCTGCTTGTTTACAAGAATGACGACTCCAAACCTTGCATCACAAGGTCATGTGTGGGCATGGTCAGTGCAGAGACACCAGAAAACTGATTTCATGTCATGTGATCTCTGGCTCATGTGGTGTGTTGTTGCTGTTGCTTTTCCAGCTGACTTGTGTTGCTGTTGGAGATGTCTGCAACAAAGGAAAGGTGAGGACAGAAAAATCAGAAGCTGCTGAGGATCTTAAAGTTTAGATTTGATTGTTTTTTTTTGTCTGTGTGTCAGAACTTTGTGGTTGCTGTGGGCGCAGAGGGCTGGTTTCATCTCTTTGACCTCACAGTTGCTGCCGCAGGCAAGGCTGATTCGTCCAGCCAACACGAGTTCCAATCATCTGATGACCAGAGGCCCTTCTTCACCCAACATATTCCCGCCAACACCAAAGTCATCCTCATCAGTGATATTGGTAAATTCTGGCTGTATGTTTCTTCTGTATTAAATGTGCGTTGTGTTTTTTGCGGCTCTGAGTTCAGCATGTGCATGTCTCAAGATGGAGATGGGCGCTGCGAGCTGGTGGTGGGATACACAGACCGAGTGGTCCGAGCATTTCGTTGGGAGGAGCCATCTGACAGCTCTGATGTTGGACCTGGTCAGCTGATACTGCTGAAGAAATGGCTACTGGAGGGACAGGTGAGCTCAGATGGAATTTATGTCGAGCATGCAAGATTACAAAACTAATATCAAAACAAAGCATCTTGTTTGGGAATAGCTTGCTGTGACTTTTGGTAGCGTTTTGGCATGAGGTTTTAGGAAATTCATGAAATACTCTGTTTTTTCCCACCATTTAAATGAATGGAACAACTGGGTCATACCCTTATCCAAAAGGGAAAGGGCCATCCCCAAAACCACCAAACCCAGACTCATCCATTGGATTGCCAGACAGAGACACGTAATTGGTCACTCCAGACAACACGTCTCCACTGCTCTAGAGTCCAGTGGCGGTGTGCTTTTACACTACTGCATCCGACACTTCATTGCACTTGGTGATATAAGGCTTGGATGCTCAGCCTTGGAAACCCATTCCATGAAGCTCTCTACGCACTGTTCTTGAGCTAATCTGAATAAAACGTGATTAGGCAGAGCCGCGATGTCCATCTTGGCCACTGTATTCACCATGGTGGGGTAACATGGTGGCTTCCGGAAACCGGCGCCCGCTCTTGTTTATTTTTAATAGATTAATTTTAAATGAATGATAACGCATCAGTTTGTTGGAATATGTGATTACACACTAATCAATGCATATTTATGAGTACAGTATCCTTTTTTCTATTAAATAAACTCCAAAAAATTACTGACTGTACCTTTTTATGAAACCCTTCACCACTAGGTGGCAGCATTTTACCAAATTGTTTTAGTGTAGTCTGCCACCACAAACCACTATCAGATTCTTCTATGTACATGTGAAATTTCTTTATATTACCATTTTGAAAGACAGTGCCTAAGTAACAGATGAGATCTAGGCTCATAAAATAATTACACAGTGTGTAATGATGTTGGCTATGCTGCAGGTGGACAGTCTGTCAGTGAACCCAGGTCCAGAGGGGTTACCTGAGCTCATGGTGTCTCAGCCGGGCTGCGGTTACGCCATCCTGCTCTGCTCCTGGACGCAGCAGGACTCATCAGAATCTGGTGACGACGCCCCTGCCACGCCTGGGAGGTAGACCCTGTGATAATGTGAGTGTACATTAAAATGATTGATGAACTGGATGAATTAATTCTGATTTTTCTGCTCACAGCGAGGGGCCTTCCAGAGACGTAGTTCTCCATCTGACCACTGGGCGGATACACAACAAGAACGTTTCCACTCACCTCATTGGCAGCATTAGCAAAGGTACAAACTTTTACCAGCCGGCTCGTTTTACTTTCATACCTACCCTTGTTTCTTGGGTAGCTCGTGACATAAATAGTGTGGTGATAGCAGGGTGTCTGCAGGTGGATTCAGTCCCTCTCACTCATCTTGAAAATTTCCATCTTGCTCACCTGCAAACCCATTTCTAAAATACACGTGAGTCTAACTTTATTATTTTTTTAATTGCTTCATGTACTCATTAGTCTCTGTCTCTTCAACATTCAGTGATTATTGTTTTTTTTCAGCTGTTTTTGCACCCCCAAAACAGCTGAGGTTTAATATATAAATAAATACATTTTCAGCATTAGGATTGCAAATGAGTTCCTCTCATGCAGTGATCAGTGTGACAGTGAAAAGGGTGTAGACATTTGATATTGTGTTAAAAGGATCTTTAAAAACTGTGATACACTCAAAATACACTGCTCAAAAAATTAGAGACACTTTTTAATCAGAATATAGCATCAAGTCAGTCAAACGTCTGGGATATTGATCTGGTCAGTTAAGTAGCAGAGGGGGTTGTTAATCAGTTTCAGCTGCTTTGGTCTTAATGAAATTAACAGGTGCACTAGAGGGGCAACAATGAGACAACCCCCCAAAACAGGAATGGTTTTACAGGTGGAGGCCACTGATATTTTTTCCCTCCTCATCTTTTCTGACTGTTTTTTCCACTAGATTTACATTTGGTTAGGGTCAGTGTCACTACTGGTAGCAATACCTCCACCCTACAGAAGTTACACAAGTAGTCCAACTCCTCCAGGATAGCATATTAATACGTACCATTGCCAGAAGGTTTGCTTTGTCTCCAAGCACAGTCTCAAGAGCATGGAGGAGATTCCAGGAGACAGGAAGTTGCTCTAGGAGAGCTGGACGGGGCTGTAGAAGGTCTTTAATCCATCAGCAGGATGGAGCAGTATCTGCTCCTTTGTTCAAGGAGGAACAGGATGAGCACTGCCAGAGCTACACTATAAAATGACCTCCAGCAGCCACTGGTGTGACTGTCTCTGACCAAATAATCAGAAACAGACTTCATGCGGGTGGCCTGAGGGGCCTGACATCCTCTAGTGGGCACTGTGCTCACTGCCTGGCACCGTGGAGTCTAATTGGCATTTGCCATAGAATACCAGAATTGGCAAGTCCACCACTGGTGCCCTGTGCTTTTCACAGATGAGAGCAGGTTCACCCTGAGCACATGTGACAGACATGAAAGGGTCTGGAGAAGCCGTGGAAAATGTTATGCTGCCTGTAACATCGTTCAGCAGCAAGGTGGTGAGTCAGTGACGTGATGGTCTGGGGAGGCATATCCATGGAGGGACACACAGACTTCTACAGGCTAGGCAACAGTACCCTGGCTGCCATTAGATATCGGGATGAAATCCTTGGACCTACTGTCAGACCCTACTCTGGTGCAGAGAATCCTCGCTTCCTCCTGGTGCATGACAGTACCCAGCCCCATGTGGTGAAATTATGCAGGCAGTTCCTGAAGGATGAAGGAACTGATACCCACTACTCAATGGCTGACCCCCACACTTGCCTGACCTAAATCCAATAGAACACCTGTGGGGCATTATGTTTCGATCCATCTGACGCTGCCAGGTTGCACCTCAGACTGTCCAGGTGCTCAGTGATGCCCTGGTCCAGATCTGGGAGAGATCCTCCAGGACACCATCCATCTTCTCATTAGCAGCATGCCATGACCTGACGTTGTCAGGCATGCATATAAGCATGTGGGGAGGAGGGCGTACAAACTACTGAGTACCATTTTGCTGCAATGGAATTTCAGCAAAATGAACCAGCCCATAATTTTCATTGAAAAAGAGACATGCACAATCCAAGGTGATGAAAAACTGGGTGCAAGACTAAAACCAATCCTAGAAAAAGAGAAGTAGAGTCTGTACATCAATAGTAGCTCCTAAGCAACTTTAATGGAGATCATCACATCATGTGTGGTGTGGTGATCTCTATTAAAGATCACCACACCACACATGGTGGCGTCCTTTCATTCCTAACACATTACCCAGATATCCAGCATGAATTTTTTTCCCCTCATTGAGATCTGGTGTGTGTTTTTAAAAGTGTTCCTTTAATTTAATTTTTTTAGCTGAATACATTTTAATGGATTATTTCTGGGGTTTTTTGCAGGTTCCAAAGAAGAATCATCAAAGTGTGGACTGTTTGCTCTCTGTACTTTAGACGGTAAGATGGGAATTTTAAACAGAAAAATATGTTTCCATTCTGCTCATAATCTGAGTTTTATCCAGTCGTGTTTAAGGAGCATTTGAAAACTTGGAGACAGAGGGGAGGAAGAAGTGCCTCTTGACAGGAAGAGACAAGGAAAAAGAGGAGAGCAAAGGGAGATGGGACAAAACGCATACAATGGGACAGAGAGGACAAATGTTAATGACATATTGCAGTGGCATATAAACACATGGAGAAACTGGGAGCTGCTTCCACAGGACAGTGGCCTTCCCTTTTTTTACAGTTGATCTTTAAATTGACCTGCATTTGTAAACAGTGGCTGGCAGGACAGGAAGTCTGGGCTCAGGTTTCTGTTTGCTTCACTGGAAGCCTCAAAAATTGGCGGTTAACCTCAGAGGTTCAACCAGCAGACCAGCCAATGATGGGACCAAAAACTCATTATAATCTAATCTAATCAGTCAACACAGGACGTTTATATGATGAGGTCAAAGTAAAGTTTCAATTTAAGAAAAGGTTCAATGTATTTAAAAAAAAAAGTATTAAAGTGAGAATCAATCCAGACATTTTATCAAAAAACTAAAGAGTAATAAAACAGAGAAAATCATTTTAGTCCTTAAGAAAATTAGTTTTTATGTGACAAAAGTATTTTGTTTGAATATTCCTGAAAAAGCTTCATTTCTCAAGATTAAAGTGAAAAGATTTTCTGCAAAGACAAAGCTCATCATGAATGTCACGGTTTTAATGTTTTCTTTGAACTGTTCTTTTTCCAGGGTGTGTTGATGATACAGCACATCTTTTATGGCTTTAAAAAACAAGAATTGTGTGCACAAGTTTTTATTCTTCTGGATTTTCTCTCATCCATACAGGATCAAATGTATACATATAGGCTAAAATATATACATTCATCCACTTAAATCTTTTAATAAGTAGTGCCAAAGGTTATGCATAACTTGACAAGGCCAAAGCCTATTAACTTCTTGTTAGTTATTGTGATTGATTACAGCTAGTAGTTTCTCTTTTCCAGCATCAGAATGATTTGACAACAAATTGTTTCCATAAAGTTGGGAGCATAAAATTGTCCAAAATTTCTCAGTAGGCTGAAGCATTAAGAGTTCATTTCACTGGAACTAAGGGGCCGAGCCCCTGAAAAACCACCCCACACCATAATAATAATGTATGTATATATTTGAGCCTGTATGTATACTTTCAAGTCTGTGTGCATTAAACTCCTGACCACAGCTGTAAATAAAAATCATAACAATTCATGGCCTATTGCTTATCACAGACTGGAAGTGTATCGTAGACTCTGTCACACACACGCTCTGCTGCCAACTAAACTCTATCACCATTTCCCTTAAATTAGCACCTACATCTTTATATGAAACTGCTTCATGTTGTTATAAATGTTTGGGTCAGTAAAAGTTAAGTGGTGTTGAGCAGGTATTAAGGACGAGGTGGATCCTGCAGCATACGTAGGTGGCTGTCAGCTGATGTAGAGGATCGTCCAGCAGCAGCCTCCAAGCAGCTGGAGAGTCTGTAAATATTTAAAGACCAGAAGGATCTGTTGGGATTATCGTCACTGATCGCTGCAGGCAGCCAACATCATTTTCGCAATCCACCTCTTGGTGACACTGATGGGTCAACATAAGACAAACTGATTTTTAATGTGCGGATTTATTTTGAACCAGTTTAAGTCTGACCTGTTTTCTGCCTCCTTGTGTCAAAGGGACGCTGAAGCTGATGGACAGCTCGGGGCAGTTGTTGTGGTCGGTGCAGGTGGATCATCAGCTGTTTGCCCTGCAGAAGCTCGACGTCACTGTGAGTCTCTGCGACAGGTTGACACTCATGAATGTTTTCGTTCTTGAGCCAACTTTTAATGTTCCACTCAGCAAATATAAGCCTCTTTTTTTTAAAGTTTACAGTGAAAAATATGTAATTAAGTGTGTGTGTGTGTGTGTGTGTTTGCTTCCAGGGGGACGGCAGAGAGGAGGTGGTGGCATGTGCTTGGGATGGTCAAACCTACATCATTGACCACAATCGGACCGTGGTGCGGTTCCAGTTCGACGAGAACGTCAATGCCTTCTGTGCAGGTGAGGGACGACATAATGCCTCCTCCTCGTTTTCGCTCCGCGATCATGTTTTTGTGACGTTTAAGACACCAGCTCATACGACAACGTGTGACTCTTAACTTTCCCAGAACAAATAATGCAGCTCTCTTCAGCTTGAAACAGTTTTCTAGTGAGTGTTTGCTCACTGCTGTATGTGGAAGACAGACACACATACCATCACATTAACACACACATCCTCTCAGTGTTGGTTGTAAGCCTGAGGCTAAGAGAACAAATAAAAGATCCAAAAATAAGCAGTCGTGTATACTCATATAAATCAGTTACACATGTATACAGGTAAATCCACCTAGAGCTTTCTATTCCTCTGGATTACAGGAGCTGCTCTACATCCATAAATCTTGTTGAATGCATTTAATGTGGCTCCTCCGACAGTGGAGCGCTCAACAGCTGAAGTCAGATATTTCCCTCAGGAGCTTCTGGAAACGTTCGTCTGGTGGCTTACCACAGAGCTCCAGATTAATGTAGATAAAACTGTTTCTACACATGAAGTTCTGACAGTTTGGGGAGAAGCAGGTCGGGATGTTTTCCACAGTTTTCCTTTCTTCCACACACCAGGAAATGGTCTGCTTTACACTTCTGGAAACACTGAGTGGTGTAGGTGAGGTAGCTGCCTGGATGGAGGAGGGAGATCAGCCAGACTTTTAGCTGCGCTTCGGTGCAGTCTCACAGTTTAAAGATCTGTGGATGTCTTATCCGACTATGTGGAACATTTTATTCTCACGTGCGCCTCCATCTGGAAAGTCCTAGAAAGGTTCAGGGCTGCAGTGCGTGTGTGAAAATGGCTTTCTAAATCTTTCACTATATACACTAGTATTGTTTGACACCTGTGCGCTCTACAGCCTGATGCCTTACCTTGGTCCAGGTGTTGGGAACCTTCAGTCACCTGAAACATGGGTGGAATTTCAAACCTGCACCACCAGATGGCAACATTAAACTTTAGTCTCGCCCTGCCTTTAGCTTTTCCTCCTCAGTCTCTCTTTATCTGTCCTGTCAGATCTCTCTGCGGTGTTTGGACAGTTAATCCGAGGCAGCTAATGTGACATGTGCAGTAGTAAGTGGATTAAGGAAAGAGACAATAGACTTCTGAGATTTCTGACTCCACTGATGTTTGCTTCTTTACACCTGCTGAATGCAAATGAGGTGTTCAGCCCTCCCTCCCCTTTGCTCCCTGCTTCTCAGACAGATTAAATCGGTGTCTCTTTTTGTGTGGAGGCTACAGTGGCCCAGCAGCAGAGGATTGCTGATGTGTTTATTTGTATGCGCACAAGGCAGTCCCTCATATCACTGCTGCCACCTGTTGAGTAAAAACTGCGTGATTCATGGATTTTCTTTGCATGCGGTTGCAGGTCAGTACACGTGCAAGGAGGGCAAAAACAGCCCCTGCCTCGTCTACGTCAGCTTCAACCACAAAATCTACATCTACTGGAAGGTGGAGCTGGAGCGCATGGAGTCCGCCAACCTGCTGCGAGTGCTGGAGGAGAAACCAGAGTTTAAAAGCCACCTGAAGGTGCTGGGAGTCGGTGAGTACACCAGCAGCTCGGTATCGGCGATTCGGTTCAGATTAGAGCAGCCGCCTTTAAAGTCAAACCAACACCACCTCAGTTTGAGGGTGTATTTGAACAGGGGCCCAACTGATGAATGCTGATGAGGAGGAAGGAGGAAAATGACCCCCACATGACAGATTTTATTACTAAGAAGATCCTGCCAGCAAGTTAACTGTTCTCACTCTTCTTTGAAGGAACAGTTCAAAGTGCAGTTCAGCACTTTTTAATATGAAGATACAGCGGCCAAATTAGCTCATTATTGCAGCTATGGATACACTTAAGTGAAATCAAAAGGTCCAGACTTCTGTTTTTGGCATTTATTGCACAACATAGACTCTGCAAAAATTCATGTTGATTGTCCATAAATATATCTAGGATATTTATTAGGTGGTTAGATATTACATTTGGTATTTATTAGATATTAATGGGTATTTTTCTTCTTTAAAATATTGCCTAACAACAAGTCGTGTGGATTTTTCTACATGTGGCTGTTATTACTGCCCCCTAGCGTCAGCTCCTGCTCTCCTCCTGCAGGCGCACCTCTCTCTATGCCCGCGTCCTTCCGTTTCAGCAGCCAACAAACAGTTTGGTGTAGGACAATAAGCTTTAATATTTAAATGGATCCAATTTAAAGTTTCAGAGCTCTAATGTTCAGCCGTCACCTTAGAAATCAACAGAAATAACCAGAAAATATTGAACTGGAATGATTCTTAGGCATCATCTGATATTGTCTCTGATATCAGATTATTTTGTGCGGAAGAGTCACATAGCTCCCATTTTTATGTGATGGGAGGTTTTGTCAAGCCGGCTAATGCAAAGAAAGCCTGGCTTTGTTGAACTTCATTCATAGTATACCCCTCTGGACATCCATGTTGGGTTCTGTAGCAAGAGGAAGCTTATGTGTAAGAATAGTTTTACATTTTATCAAATATGAAACAAAAGATTTTCGCTTCTGAGAAGAAACTCACGAACCATTAATCTGTCACGACGGGAGGCTCGAACTCCTGAACTCTTACGCTTGACCTCACTGAGTAGTACACTAAACGGGACTCATTACAGGGTTTGGTGAACAGATTTATGTAAATGGCATAAAAGTGGCTTCCATTATAGCACTCTGTGTATGTGGTGTGGACAATGTGTGGCTGTCTCAGTCACTAACAGTACTAAGAGCATTTGCAATAATGTGATCGATCAGCCTGACTGAAACTCTATTGTAAGTGGAAACAACATCAATGACCGTCCGTCTGCTTTCCACCTATTGTTGTCCTCCTGCAGCTAGTTTTGAATGTGGAGTCAGTGTTTCATGTGTTTTTCAGTGTTGCTGTTGTGATTTGTTACCCAGTCGGACGCGGCAAGAGGGAAAAAAAAAAAGAAAAGAAATTCTGTCACGTCTTCTTTCTGAGTGCTCACTTTACATTCAAATATAGCTGAAATTAAAGCACCGTTACAGTCTGTAACGGTCAGGAGAATTTCCAAGGAATAATGACCAAGAGAAGGTTGTAGGTGAGGTGCAGCTTTATTACAGCTTGCAAGGCCGGAGCAGTCACTACACACTCTACAAGAAGGATGCGAGGAGTGCCCCCGAACGCTTCTGTTCATCAGCTTTTATACAGTTTGCATATCACATTGATTTCAGTACTTTCCACACATGCTGAGCGTTAACACGTTTCTCTGTAAGATGTATCAAAGCATTTCATACATGGTATCACTATTCTTAGCAAACTGACCTTAAGCCTTGGTGTATGTGTGCTCAAAACAGTAACTTACAGCTGTCTGTCAGCTTGTAATCAACTTCCTCTTTTCTGTGTATCATCTACAAAAATACTTTCTAGCAATTGCTGACGTCTCAATACACTAGTCAGAAGCAGACTGTGTGTGTGTGTGTGTGTGTGTGTGTGTGTGTGTGTGTGTGTGTGTGTGTGTGTGTGTGTGTGTGTGTGTGTGTGTGTGTGTGTGTGTGTGTG
>JASGAU010409823.1:0-40428 GCA_030220045.1 Australoheros facetus
ACAAACTGCAACAAATATAACATAACAGTTCTATAGAGGAAATTTAAGTGAGCAAAAATGACTGGAATGATCACAATAGGATAGAATACATACAATAACATAGAATCATAAAGACACAAGTCATTTCTTTTTTACTCCTCTTTCTTTTATTCCTTGTGAATAAAGGAGCTGCCAAAAGTAGCTCCTTCTTCTTCATTATGTGAAAAAGTCTGTCATTATGAACACTTACAAGCCTGGAGTCTGGTGGTTTCAACTTTCTTGAGTTTACAGTTCATAATAATACTTTAGAAATAAATAAGATAAAGCAGTTTCTAAACAACCCTAATAGTAATAAGAATCATGAACAATAATCAGTCTCCTTTTAAATTTCTTGAAGACATTGCACATCTCATCTGAAAGGCTTCTTCAGTTCTAAAACCAGACGGTGGAGAGACCCAGGTATTTGAACCCCAGTGGGTGTAGTCCCCTGGAGGTGGCTGTGACCCACTATTGTTCATGTGCATAATCACATGTGCCAAGGTGTGAAAGGAGGCATGGGTCATCACAATCGGTGGTTTTGGTTGAAACCACTGACTTCCCCCCATTCTATCAAGTGACCTGGTGTCAATGGGGGTTGAGGCACCTGGGGAGGGAGCTCAGGATTGCATTGTAGACTGGGGAAAGTTGGCGATGTATAGGCCACCTCCTCTGTTCAGTAATGGCTGTTCACAGTGGACATAGATGGCTTATTTTACTCCTCTTTCAAATCATCTGTTTACCTCATCCAAAATGTGAACATTGGCATCCTCAAAAAGAGTGTTCTTTCTCCTTCAGATCCAGATGCACAGCTGAGTCATGTCCTGTCGAGGTGGCTCTTCAATATTGTGCCGTTGGTGACGAGGCTGTTTGGTTTCTCCAATGCACAGCATGGTTTTTGCCTTAGAGTGTGACTAGGTTTGAAGTATACTGAGATATCCTGCTTGGAGAAAATTCTTCTGAGTGTTAAGAGACAGCGGCCACCTTGACAGGTGGCATATTTGCCACACTTTATCAGGCTGTCAAACCAATTTTAACATTAGACAAAGATAACCCGAGTAGATACAAAATACACGTAATTGCATTAGAACACTGCATTAAATATTTATGCTAATGTTTTCATGTAAGAACTCCCCCCGGCCCTGTTGCTGTTACTGTTTGTTGTGTTTGATAATAAAGGATTTAATTTATTGAAAAAAGAAAAAAAAAAGTATCTCTGAAAAAGCAGCTGGCTGCAGGGTAAGTGTAACTTTTCCCTTAACCTGAAAGTGAATTGTTTTAAGTAGTAGTAAAGTAGCTGCCGGGAGAGCTGAGGCGCTGACTTATTCATCATGAAAATGTTGACGCATATGAACCAGAAGAAACGTTAGCGAAACAGGGTTTCTTCCTGTTGCATTTAGTCAACTCGTGTTTTTATCCGCAAGCTTAGACCACCACCTTTTTGCCGCTGTCTCTGAATACTCTCCTCCTCCCCTTCCTTTGCCCCACCCGTTTCATCTGCTCTCACACAAGTCGCGGCATGAAAACTTTACGCGCACTGAACCCGCTTTGTGATCTAAAGCAGGAATGCGCGGAGACTCCGCTTTAAAATCACAGTGAGACCTAGCGTGGTTGTTGGTTGATTATTAAAAGTTTTTTTCGGGGGAGTGATGACACTGGAGCCGCCAGCAGGACTATGAGCGAAAACGACATCCTCGAGATGGAGTCCGACCCAGAGGATCCGGGGGATATAGAGCTGGACATGATTGAGGAGGAAGTCGGTGAGAAAAAGTTGTCTTTCGTAACAAAAGTGTTGTTGCATTTTAGAGGACTGTCTGGGTTTTATCCTCATGATGCTGTCCATCGCCTAGTGATGGAGACAGTCTTGGGCTGCATTATCTCCTGGAACCAGCTGCTCGTCCATCACTGCTCTGTAGTGGAGAAAGGATGGACTTTTAAACCTCTTCAAAGCTGTGCACCTTTTGCACTTTTATATTCTGTACTTAATTATATTTAGGGTAATATATTTACTTTTTTCCTTTATAATGTGGTAACTTGAATATGGCACAAATACATTGTTGCTTCTGTCCATTTGTGGGCCGGGGTAAATGATGGTGTGCGATGTTACAGAATGATCAGCAACAGCCACATTGCATGTGAAGAGCAACGGCTGTTCACCAGTGGGAGGTGTGGTGCACAACAAGGCACCTAAAATATCTAAGAACCTACAAACGGCTAAAGTCTCTTTGTGTTCAGAGCTCCTCAGGAATCCCGCAGCATAGCTCCCCACAAGCTTTTGTTATTTGGATTTTTCACATTCCTGACTCTGCAAACTGAAACCATAACTCCACCGCTGATTAGAATTACTCCTGGGCCTGTCTTCATCTCTGCACTCAGAGTATGATTATGTTACAGTGGTTCTGTGATATCTCCTTTGTGTCGGACTTATCTAAAGCGGCATGCAGTAAGCTATTAGAGGCTTCTTTTTTTTTTTGCTCATTGATCACTGAGATAAACCTGTCCTTTTGGTTCACAAAATGCCTTTATATCACTGTAATGAATTATTAAAGCCCTGTAGTGGTCAGCACATCAACCAACAAAGCAGTCTGAATGCTTGTTTCAAATTCATAATGTAAAAAATGATCACATCGGTGATGACCGAGGAAATGCCTGTCACATTTTAAACCTTACCTAGTGGTTGTTTTTGTGATTCAATAAACCTGTTGCTTGATCTTAGTCCAGGCGTGACACAGTGGCTGTAGGTGCAGTGGATGTACCCATTTTACACAATCAATTCAATAAAGATGAGATGATCTGCTTTAAGCTTTCTTCAATTACAAAACTGTTATTATGTGTAAAATGTAAAATATGCAGCCACACGTCCTGACTGCTGAGAGAGCTTGCTGTGAAGCTCCCCAGCGTTTGATGCAGAAAAGCAACTCCTGTGGTTTCCTGAGACTTGTTAGTGCATACACTTTAACCCAGATGCTTCAAACATTGTTTCAGTCTTTAAAGAATAATGGCCTTTCCCCTCTTTATAATGTCTGCCCTTGCTAGTTTTGTATGTTAATGTGTAAGATGTGCTCAAGGAAGGAAGTAGTCTCTGACTGGTTTTGTGGCTTCTGACAGAATAAAGCTTTTGCTGGCATGCTTTTCAAATGAGTCACACTTTCTGAAGCAGTTATGGTGGCAGAGGTTTTGTAATGGTACTTGTGTTTGGTGACTGGTGAGTTCAAATGAAGCATAATATAAAATAAAACAAGTGTGGCTGTCTACACTGATTAAAATCTGGGCTTTATGTTATGTCATTACATTAACTGACTTTGTAGCATAACTTTGTAGTATAGAGGTCAGACTGTGAGCCTGCTTGTGGGCTTTCGAAGGAGAAATTATGGATTTTAAGAGCAGGGATTCTGCTCTTAGTCCCCTCAGCATGTTACTATGACCAGTGTTTTGAAAACAACATCTGTCTCCAGTTAGTTTCCTCAGTCTGTTCCACTTTATATGGAAACATTGCAGGACTTCCCATATTAGATTTTAGGTCATCTGTGTTTTCAAAATAAGACGCAACAGATTTATGAGGCAAATGAGAGCTCATACAGTATTACATGATATTGTTTTTATTATTTACATTCTTGTTTTGATGTAGTCTGTGGTTAGAACATTGTATGTTTGGAATTTTGTGTGGGGGGGGGGCACTACAGCGGACTTTCTTTTCTTTCTCAGGGGATTAATAAAACTATTGTGGTGAGTTGGAAGTTTTGTGCAGTAGTAAATCAGCAACAGTGAGAGAGTGTGATATTTAAGGAAGTTCAAAAATACTCTGCGGCACTTCCATGAGCAGCGCAGAGGTAGAACGTGACGAGTGCCTACAACTCAGTGGAAAATAAAGGTTAAAGAAAACTGCGAATAGAAGGCTGGAATGCAATGCGCAACTGCCAGATCGGAAGTAACAAATGGAATAATCCACAGTGTGTGTTTTATCAGTAATTTTCTTTTGATTAGCCTGTACTTTCAATGCAAACTCTCCATACTGTGAAATTTTTGCATCAACAATAACCTCCAATGAATAAAATCCTTTTCCTTTTTTTTTTTTAGCCTTAGGTGACTAAACTGCTAATAGACCAAAATCTTGTCCCCCTGCTATGTTGAAGGGCCTTAACTCAGTGTAACTAAATTACTGCAACACTCAATTAAAGGGGATTCCCCTCATACAGCCCTGACTTTCCCCACCCATCTAAAATGACTTGTTTCAGACATGAACCAAGGGGCTGGATAGAGAAATAGATGGGGATTATTTAGAATTGTGAATCATACAGTGCTACTCAAAAAAATTCAAGAATAAAGACATGGAGTTGGAAATGAGCATCAGTTCTTCAATAATCAATTTATGACCATATGAGTTCTTTAAATTAAAAAAAAATATCTAAGGGACCAGATTGTGTTTTGTAGTCTGACCATCAGTGTTGTAACTGAGTTTTCAGTCCTTAGATGGCTTTAACTGCACAACTGCACCATCTTATGACTTTATCTTGCAGAGCTGCAACAGTATCACTTTGACAAAATCTCTCCACAGGCATGAACACCCAAGTCTGTCTTTGTGTGCATGGCCCCTGCAGGCATACAGACACACTGATCCACTCTGTTTTGGCTGGCAAAGAATTAATACAGATCAGAACAAACATGAAATGCAGCTCAAACTGCAGCTGAAAGACAAAAGAATGGGAGAGAGCATAACACAAACTTTTGTGCTCTAAATGCAACCGAAGTTCATATGATCTCTCCACAAATCTATACTGAAAAAACAAAAAGCTCCAATCGGAAATCTGCATAATCTGCCAGTAATACATCCTCTGCAGAGTTTAGTATACAATCAGATAACTATGAGATTATATGGTAATTCCAGCCTGTACTAGCTTGGCTATAGAAAATAAACAGTTGTGATCGGAAGTTTACATATACTCAATAGTGATTTTGGCCTTTTAATGATTTCTTTGAGCTGGTCTTTTTCCAGGGTGGAATGGTTGGGCTTCTTTCTGGGTTGGCATCGTCTTAGTTTGTTGCAACTGCTGTCGTTTTAAAGTGCTTTATAAATAAAGTAGTAGTAGTAGTAGTATTAGTAGTAAATTGCAATATAAAACTCACTTCACTGTGGACTGTGATGCTGGTGTTCCAGTAGTTACCAGTTTATGGGAAGTTTGAGCTTTGGTGGTTTCTGAGTAACTTGTACTTGCATACAGTTGTTTGAACTGATGATCTTGGAGTCAGCAGTTTTTTAGAAATGGCTCCAAGAGACCTTCCCAACTTGTGGTTCTGGGCTGGTGGCCCAGTGCGTTTAGTTCCTTTTGTGTAGTTTTGTTTTTGTTTTACTTTTTGGGTTGTGTTTCTTAGCTCTTCTTACAGTTTAGTTTCTCAGTTTGTTGTTTGGGTGTTCTATTATTTAGTTATTTGTATGGTTATTTGGGTTTCCCTTCGTTTGTGTCCCTGTGTCTTGGCCCTTTTATATTTAGTTTCCTTTCCCATTGTTTCCTTGTCTGCTGTTTAAGTTTCAGGAAGGGAAACCATACAAATAACTAAATAACAGAACACCCAAACAACAAACTGAGAAGCTAAACTGTAAGAAGAGCTAAGAAACACACAGTATTGATCGATCCAAATCTTTTTTATGATGGTAAAGAGAAACTACCAGGTGTACTCAATCACGATCATTGACAAGAAGCTAATAGTCTTGTTAATTTAAAAGACATTGTAAACCTTCAGGACCTTATTAAAAGATTTAAGTGAATGGATGTATATATTTGAGCCTGTATTTATACTTTTGACTGTGGATTAGAAAAACTACCAAAAAAATTCAAATTTGTGCACCCAATTCTTGTTTCTTAAAATCATTAAAGATGTATAATGTATCACACAGCTCAAAGAAATCATTAAAAATACTTAAAATGCCAAAATTACCATGACATTCATGCCCAAGATGAGTGGATGTAAACTTCACTCCACAGCTGCATGTCTAGTTGTGGTTTGTTTTCCTGCTTGTACTCCTCTTTATGTGACCAGTCTTTTTTCTTTCTTTCACAGTTTACCCTGAGGAGTTTTTACCAACTTATCACTCGATTAAAGAAGGAGGAAAAGTATCCAAAGCAATAAAGGTGAGTCAGCAGAAAATGAAGTAACATTTGACAACATGAGCAAAACAAATTATAAAGCTTTAATCACATGCTAGCAAGAGCTTTACTGATACTTAGTAGTGTCTGAGGTTGGACTGTGTGGTGAGAGAGTGGGAGGGAGCAGAAGGGAGGGCGTTACAATGTTGGCTGACCTACGTTACAGGTTGAATATGCAAAGCCAGGTCAGCGTTTAGCGGTCTCTGCTGCGACTGGCTGCAAGCTGGTCATTTACTCTTGAATATGTTCAACTTGTATGACATTATGGAGGAAGATGGGTATGAGTTTCATCCTGTAGATTTACCTGATGAGCCTTGTTTTTGCCCTCAGGTAGAGTTTAATGGCAAACCAGACTCCCTGTTTTTCAATGATGGTGTGAGGCGGATTGACTTTGTCCTGGTGTACGAAGATGAAGACAAGAAGGAGTATGAGAAGAGGCATGCATTCCAGAGACGCAAGGTAAGTTTGATTTTTGTTTATTTTAATCTTTTTGAACAGGTTAGCAAAATACAACATTACCATTAAATTCACAGACATTGGGTGTACTGTGAATGGCGCTTACATAAATCTTCCTGGAGCATGCGGCGCACTGCAGAGAGATGACATTGTAATAATTACAAAACTTCATTTGTATAAATGAGGTCACAGCAGGTCTGATTTATATACAGGATCCTAGATATGTAAGGCATTATATGTTATTAATAAAAAATTTTAAATGAATTCTGAATTCCACTAGAAGAAAGAGAAAGGAAGGAACAACGGTGTTTGTTTTTGGGTTTTTTTGTGAGTGCTGGCGAAATTAGCTGCTGTCTTCTTGACCAGTTGAAGATGGACTTTTGGGATGTTTCCTTGAATGAAAGAAATGAGACTGGATGAGCTTTGAGATGTGAGATTCAAAATTCAAATGCTGGTCAAAAATGATACCAAGGTTCTTAGTAGGTGAGTTGATACTGCTGGTGAGGGGTTGATGACTGACCTCCTTAGACAACCTGTCAGGGTGAAACAGGGTTTCTAGGATTCTGATGGAGGAGATTTGAAGACATCCAACTGTTAATGCAAGAGGCTGGTGATGTTGTTATGCTTAACAGAAAAGTGCAGGTGTGTCATCGTCAGTGTAGCAGGAGATGCTGCTGAAGCTGTTAAGCAGATGGCCCGGGGGTAGCATATATCCAGAAAACCGAATTGGACCAAATATGGAGCCCTGAGGGACCCCACATATGAGGGGCACAGATCAGGATATTTAGTTATTAATATGAATTCTGACCTGTATGTCAGATAAATATGATTAAAATAATTTAAAAGTAGTGCCAGAGATGCCAACCCAGTTCAACTTATTCTTTGTAACTCTGTAACAGCAAGTCCCTGGTTCACTTCCTGATTACCTTTTTCTGAATATCTGCATTTTTAAATTAAGACCTGGCTGCAATTTATATGTCCTAATGAGTCATGTAATAATATTCTTCTAACAGAAATGAGAGTAATTGTATTATTTTCTTTAAAAAATCATAATTGTGGCTCAGTGGCATGAGCTACATACAGATAAATGTAAATAGCACTACATACGTATATAGCATTTTGTCAGTGTTTGATTTATTACTCATACAAATGGCAGAGACATTTCATATTTGTAAAAGGAGTTTTTGTTTGCACTTGAATTGCTGTCAGTGGCTTCATATTATGTTATCGTGACTGTAAATACACATCACATTTTGACTGTGAGGTGTTCGGTGCAGCTGCTAGCTACATTCGTTGAAAGAGGAAATTAAGAGCACCTTTCTCCCTATTGAAACCTGAACTTTGTCTCTTTTTTTTTTTTTTGAATGGTGCAAAACTGTTTAACCTTCATGTAATAAATTCAGTTGGTTTGTAGCTGAAGAGAGAAAAATGGAAAGAAAGAAAAACAGTGACTGCTGGTCTGCTGTTGTTAGTAGTGTTAGATTAAAGGATACTCAGGCATGAGCTGACATATCCAGGCATGTCTGTTATCTTTCACAACAGGTTTACAGTATGGTTTGTGTATAATATGTTTGGAAATACATATATTGCTTAAGCATGTGCCACATATTTTTCAGCTGATTGAGCGCTGTGAATAAAGGTAGTGACAGCTGCAACTCAGACCCACTTGTTTAGAAGCTGTTCAGCTGGTTTTAGGGAGTTCCTTGGAAAGATAGCCTAGAGAGCCGCTGGAAGTCAGAGCTTGTGCTCTATCGGGACTGAGGCAATTTGATATTTATAATCAACCCAAACCAAACTAAATCCAGTGAGGAGAGAGCTGTGCAGCAGTCTGCAGCAGTCACACCCTTTACTTTGCTGTACTGCTAGAGATTCATAGATTTCATGATAAAATCTAAAAAGTCAGGGTTCACCCAACACCTTCAAATGTCTTGTGAAAGCGGAACTAGCCTGAAACACAGGTTGCTCAACCTCAATCTGCTCCGACTGTTGGGAGGGTGTGGTTCACTTCATGTGTTGTTGGCTAAATGGAATTATTATTATTGTCTAAATACACTACATCCTTATTGTCTTTCCTGTTTCTCACAGAAATACCTTTCCGTGAACGGAGTTAGCTATAAAAATTAACAAAGCTATTTTTTGGCTTTTCTTTGTCAAACATTCCTTGAATGTGTTACAGAGGTGCTGAACGTGACAGTTCAGTAATCACAAGTTTTTAAAATAACTTGCCTGTAGAAACAGAAGGTCTTGTGGGGTTTTTTTTCTGCCACACTGTGCACTGCTGCTCTCTCACTTTATAAAGCCACACTGCTTGTTCCGCAAATGAGAGAGAGTGTAGTTCCTGTGCCAGGAGAGCAACACAATGTTGTGATGCAGTCATAAATAAAGTTTTTTGTTGGGCCTTTTTGAAAAATAAATAAGTCTGTCTGCTAGAGGGGTAATGACAGCGGCTGCTGTATCAAGTACCTAATTTGAATTCGATTTTTTGTGTCTTACTTTTTAGAGACGGCGAGAGTACTTTGAGGCCAGCCTGATGAAGATGGGCGTGGAGTTGGAGGCCACACCCTCTGTAAGCGCACGCCCGTGCCTGGAAGTCATTGTTTCTGTTCCCGTATCTCATACTTCAACTAAAATCTCTCTGCGTTTGCAGGTTTTGGATGACAAACTCATATTTGTGAAAGTTCACATGCCATGGGATGTGCTGTGCACCTACGCCGAGGTCTTGCACATCAAGCTTCCCATCCAGCTCAACGACATGTCCTCCCACCCCTCACCATGGCACTTTCTCTCCTACATCACCAAGAAATTCTATCCCGATGAAAACCTGATCAGTAAGGAGTCTGAGTTCTTCACTGCTCCCTTTGAGAAGGATCGTCAGGAGTACTTCTGTATTAAGGACAAGGATCTCTTCTTCACTCCATCCATGAGGAGCAGGATGGTTAGTTGGTCCATGTAGTTGCAGTTAGTTCAGGCTGCTTGCAACTTCTTCTCATTGGTTTATTTTTGGGAGTGGAGTTAGTCTAGTAATTTATTTTTTCAGGATTTTGTGTTTTACATCATATATGATATACAAAATATATCATGTATACTGTCATAAACCAGAAATTAAAAGAGAGAAGAAGAACCTAGCAGGATTGGAAAATGAAGAACATTTGGCTCCAGGATGAATGGTTTGCTGTTGCAACTTGGAACCATGTGAACTAAAGCAGTTGAGTACTACACGAAATAATAAAGCATGTGAGGGGAACACTGCTATTTGTCGCTGCTGCTATTATCATGAGCTCCTGCTGGATCACAGACAGGTAACAATAACACAGGGGGCTTTGTTCAACCAAGTTACTGAGAGTTCTACGTGTGACAAGTCCTGATAAATTCCTTATCATTATAATTTCCAAGGTGATGATTCCTGACTCAGAACAAGTAAAGACATTAATCAAATAAAAAATATGTGCATTTCTGGACTTGGTGTTGTTTTAAATTTGACTTTGAAAAATTTGATTTGAAAAAGTGTTTAACTTAAGAAGAGCCCCCTTAGAGTGGCAGGGTTGGTGTTATCTATGTTACACTAAGGAAAAACATGGACACACTAAATGTAGGATAAAATAGCACAAGCATAACTTTACCTCCTTTTTCTTTTCTCAGGCATATTACATCCTGAGCCGAGCCCCCTACGAAGTACGAGGAAATATAAAGAAGTTTGGTATCACCAAACTGCTGGATGGTGGAGTTTACAAAGGTGCCTATCCCCTCCATGATGTAAGTCATAATGTGTTCTGCTTTATTTAGCAGACAGCATATTGTCATGTTTAGCTGAGCTACAGTATACTGTGATATGCTTATGGCTTCTCTGTTGCTATGTCAGTGCCGGTTCAATGTCAAGTCCGAAGAAAAAGACTGTCCCAATGAGCGATATCTGCTCTTTGAGGAATGGGCTCATCCCAAAAGCTTCTACAAGATGCAACCACTTGACCTCATAAGGTGTGCTTTTTCTTTTCCTTTCTTTTGCTTCATAAAAATGAATGTGAGGTCTTAAAATCTGTATCTGACTGCTGTATGTTCAAGCATGAGCAAAATCCTTTTTTTATTTTTAACATGTTCTATTTGCAGGGCTGCAGAGAAAAATAGATTCAAGGTAGAAATTATTAATAATTCAAATTCTTTTTTTTTTTATCTACAGGAAGTACTATGGGGAAAAGATCGGCATCTACTTTGCCTGGTTGGGTTTCTACACAAGAATGCTCACTCTGGCTGCTGTTGTAGGGCTTGGCTGTTTCCTCTATGGGTACGATATCCGAGACACCAGCACCTGGAGGTACTCCAATTATAAATGAAGTATAATGTTTTGGTGATTTATTTTTTAATATAAAAAAATTGCATTGCATCGCTTTCTAATAATCTGTGATGTGTGTTTAAAATATGCAGTAAAGAGGTGTGCGACCCGGAAATCGGAGGAAAAATTGTAATGTGTCCACAGTGTGACGGCTGCAAATTCTGGACATTAAACAGCACCTGCAACACTTCGAAAGTGAGTTCTGTTTTATTTCAGAAGTAAATTTGATATTTTTAGTGTTCCTCAGTAAACATGTGTCAGTAGGAAACATGCCCTTCCATGCAGCAATGAGAGGTACATTTTAACGTATGAAAAAAGGTGAGAAATGTTTTGCATTGGAGTCTTCACATTATGTTAATGTTGAAGTCCAATTTGCATAGGGAAATGTATGGTTGCTATTTTACTTTGTGACACCGCTGCAATTGTAGTTTAATTTAAATGTAACCTTTTGTCTTTTTTTTTAGACACTTTGCATGTTTGATAACTTTGGAACTTTGGTGTTTGCAATTTTCATGGCTGTTTGGGGTAAGTTTGATACAGTTTCTGCAAGACTTTAGCTTGTGCACAAGTTATTATGTTTATATTAGCATCACATTCTGTAGTGTTGATGTATATAAAGATCTGTGGAGGAAGAAATGGCTAATACCCTATTTGCATTGTGCTTTCGTCTCTGCTTGGCTTGTTTTTTCCTGCATCTGTTCATTTTGTGCAGTGACTTTGTTCCTGGAGTTCTGGAAACGCCACCAGGCAGAGTTGGAGTATGATTGGGACACTGTGGAGTTCCTGGAACAGGAAGAGCAACCACGCCCAGAATATGAAGCCAAATGTATCTATGAGAGGAAAAACCCTGTCACAGGGGTAAATTGCACGCACTCTTTCCCCAACTACTCTCAGTGTGATATTTAACTTTCTCTGATATTAGCTGATGCTACATTAAATCAGTGAGTTTTACCTTTTTACATTTTGTTGTTATAGTTCAGTATTTCATGATATAATTTGTCTGTTATCCAGATGAAAGAAAAGGTGCCATATACATCCTGTGGACGATGCATCCGTGTGTCAATAGGAATAACAACAGTCTTATTCTGGGTAATTAAATGAATTAAATGCAGTTTTTATTTTTCAGTAACTTTTTTATTTACAGCCTTCAAAGAAAAAAATACAGTCATGGTACAAAGAAAGCACACCCACCTTTATGAGGTTTTACATGTCAGGAAATGATAAAAATCATCTAGTCCTTAGCAGACTTTAAAATTATGCAATTATGCAACCTCATATGAACAACAAAACATGACATATTACGCTGACATTATTTATTTAACATGTAGAAGCACCCAGTGGAAAATTAAGTACAAGCTTTATGCTTACACAGGAGTTAAGAGGGTAAACAGCAGCCAGGCGCTGCTAATTAAATATACTTAATTATCATCATGTGTGACCACCTCTGTAAAAGCAGAAGTTTGCTGGTCTGGAGCATTTAGTTGTGTGTTAACACAATGCCACAATCTTCACAGGAGTGAACGTCCCAGCATTGTCTCAAGGTCAGACATTGCAATGCTCAGAGAAACTGAAAAAAAAACAAAAAAAAAAAAAACAAGAGCTACATCTCAAACTCTACAGGCTCAGTTATCATGTTAAATATGAAAGTTCTTGACAGAGAAACACTGAACAAGTATGGCTTGCCTGGAAGGCTCTAAAAAGAACATGGCAGCACAAATTAGGTTTGCAAAATTGCATCTAAACAAGACAACATACCACAGAGCAATGTCCTGTGGACAGAGGAGACCAAAGTGATGTTTTGCCATAATGCACAGCACCATGTTTGGCAAAAAACCACAACATATCAGTACAAATAAATTATATCAAATGGCAGCATGATGATGGAGGGGTGATGATTTGGGCTTGTTTTCCAACCTCAAGAACTGGCCACCTTGGAGTCGTTGAGTCAACCATGAACTCCACTGTATACCAAAGGCTTTTAGAGTCAAATGTGAGGCCATCTGTCCAACAGCTGAATCTTGGCTAAAACTGTGTTAATGTGACAATGATCCCAAGCACAGCAGCAGATCTGCAACAAAATGCAATGGCCCAGTCATAGACCAGACTTCAACCTGACTGAAATGTTGTGGCAGGACCTTAAGAAAGCCGTGCATAAATGGATGCCCACAATTTCAATGAAATGAAGCAACTCTGTAAAGAAAAGAGGGAAAAATTATTCTTCCACACTGATGTGAGAGACTGTCACACAGAAACAATTACTTGGAGTTATTTCAGCTGAAGGTGGTCCTGCAAGCTACTGGGGATTGCTTAGTTTTGTTAACAGTGCTTCTGCATTTTGGCTTAGGTTTTGTTAAATAAATAATGATTTGTATATGACATTGTATTTAAGTCCTTTTAAAACCTGGTTAGGACCAGATGATTTTAAAAAAAATTATATCCTATGTAAAATCTTAGAACTGAAACGTAGAGCTGAGTACTTACTTTTTACCATGATACTATATATAATATTCACAAATTTGCTTTTTGCTTTAATAGAATGTCCATTTTAATCAATGTAATTGAAGATCTGACGAAAGACAGAATAACTAAAATTCTTGGTTTAACTGTATTTTGTCCTTCAGATTATGCTAATCCTGGCATCTGTTGTGGCCATCACTGTGTACCGCCTGGCTGTCTTCTTTACCTTTTCTGTTGAACTGAAAACTAAAAACCTGACTGATTTTGAGCCAATAAAGGAGTATGTGACACCTCAGATGGCCACTTCTGTCACTGCATCGCTCATTAATTTTGTTTTAATTATGATCCTCAATGTGCTCTATGAGCGGGTCGCCATCTGGATCACTGACTTTGGTGAGCTGAACATCCACTTGTACTTCCCCTTTCCTCAATGGAAAAATGGTCTAATCCAGAGTTCTTTCATATCTGAAACAAAAACAGAGCTTCCACGGACCAAGACGGACTATGAGAACAGCTTGACTCTGAAGATGTTCCTCTTTCAGTTTGTCAACTATTACTCTTCTTGTTTCTACATTGCCTTTGCAAAGGGGAAAGCAGTTGGTCATCCTGGAAAGCCTGTTTATCTTTCGGGAAAATATCGAAATGAGGAGGTACTATTAATCCACAAAGCTGTTACATTGCTAAGTTAATAACTAAATATTCATGACTCTTATTATGTGTCTTGCTTCTGCAGTGTGATCCTGGTGGTTGTTTGATTGAGCTGACGACTCAGCTGGCAATCATCATGGGTGGAAAAGCCATATGGAACAACATCCAAGAGGTCTTGATACCGTAAGTACTCAAGAATCTAGGATCAGTTTTTTCAGTTCAAAGTAGCATAGGTAAAGCTAAGAAAAACAGTGACTTTTAGAGATGCATTGTGTCCCCATGAGAAAGAACAAGACATATACAAATGCTCTGAAAAGATGATTTTACCAGATATCCACACAATGTTGAGATTAGGTTGTAGATTTTCTTTATTAAAGGAAAAAAGCTTTTAATACAGAAAAATCCAGAGAACACACAAAATCCAAAACCAAGAGATGAATACAGAATCGGAGAACTCTAGGTATGCTTGGAAACAGTGGGAATACAGAGACAGGGGACACACAGCTTACACAGATGAGATGGCAATCAACAGAGAGAGACAAAGACAATATAAACACACACAAGATAATGAGGGGAGCGGTAATAGGTGGGAACACAGCTGAAACCATTAGAAATAAGGAGACTGGAAAGTAAGCACAACAGAAAACACAGAGAACAATAGTTACCAATATAAAGCAGGAAGTGTGATTCACTTGTTGTAATTCTATGGAAAGCTTTCTTCATCACACCTTTCTTCAGCTCTGATAGCTGGCTAACTTCCCTCCATGCTGCCTTGATCTTAACTTCAAGTCTTTGTCTCCATGGAGGAAACTGCTGGTTGTGGCTGTTGATTCGTCTTACAACAAGCATCTCAAGGATCACTGTTTCTGTGGTATAGATCAGCTGTTTGGTTTCAGTGATGGTCAACGTAGGGGTAGTCCAAAGTACTGCATTTGCATCCTCTAGTAGACTTTCAGAGGGTACTTGATGTAGTCTTGTTAATTGGCTCTGGAAGGTCCAGATTTCCAGCTTAACCATGATTTTCTCTTTCAGAACAGTTGCTCTGGCATTCATTGAATCAGTTGTTCTTGGATCTTGGTACCCAAGTATCAGAGTGTGGGATGATGATACGAATCTACTAAAATTTTACCTGTGAACTATTTTTAGCCTAAGCTAAACCATTTGTCTATCATCTGTCAAGCCTCTAATCAACCATAAATTTCTAACTGGGATAATCATTGCTTCAAATTTAGATATAAATGTCTACCTAGACAGATTTACCTTAGAAAATGTCTATGGAGATCTGATCCTTGCTGGGATATGCTGCTTACAACTAAATAGTTAAATCAGGAACTATTACTGTTACCATATGTGATCGCTTCCATCCATTCACAGGTGGGTGAAGAATTTGATTTCTCGACACTGTGCCCGCGCGACCTCAGAGAAGGTGACGCCTCGCTGGGAGCAGGACTACCAGCTCCAAGCCAACTCAAAACTAGGACTGTTCTATGAATACCTTGAGATGGGTAAGATGGCTCTTTGCCTGTTATAACTGTAGCTACAAGTAAGATGCTGTTGTTGATAACTGAACCTGAATAAAACCTGAATATCAGAATAACAGATCAGTTTACTAATACCTGGTGCGCTGGAATCCTCTTGTCTCTTACAGTAATCCAGTTTGGTTTTGTGACCTTGTTTGTGGCCTCCTTCCCTCTGGCTCCAGTCCTGGCGCTGGTCAACAATCTAATAGAGATTCGGGTTGATGCTTGGAAAATCACCACTCAGTTTCGTCGCATTGTGCCAGAGAAGGCCCAGGATATAGGTGCATGGCAGCCCATTCTTCAAGGCATCACTATCTTGGCTGTGGTAACAAATGTAAGCTGGTGATTACACCCAGATACTAGTTTATCAACTCATTTTAAAGGCTATTGCAATCTCAGTCCTTTGGCAAAGCATAATTTTGCTCCCAAGACAATACAGTCCAGTTATACCACAATTATATACTCCACTTATAAGTGGAGTATATGAATAAGTTTTCTTTTTCTGCTTTAACTTCATGTCCTGATGTTTGAACAGGCCATGATCATTGCTTTCACATCGGATATGATCCCACGGCTGGTCTACTACTGGTCTTTCTCAGTGTACCCCTACGGAGATAATGTTGAAAACACCATGAAGGGCTACATCAACAGCTCACTGTCTGTGTTCAATATCAGCGAATTACCCTCAGTTCTAGAGGACTATACTGCACTTCCCAACATTACCACCTGCAGGTACAAAGACTGATGCATCTGTGTGTTCTGTGTTCAGGTTTCGTGTAGAATTAGCTTCTATATGACTTTCTAGTCAGTGGCTAAAACATTTGTTAGAATTAGGAGACATTGCTATATTGAAACATATTGCAATATTTTCATTGTACACTGAGCAGCCACTTTATTAGTTACACCTTATCAGTTCCAGGTTGGACCCACTTTTGCTTTTAGAACAGCCTTATTTCTTTGTGGTATAGATTCAATGATGTGCTGGAAACATTGCTCAGAGTTTTGTCCATGTTGACATGACAGTGTACAGTTTCTGCAGATTTTATCAGCTGCACATCCCACCACGAAGGTGGATTGGATTGAGATTTGGTGACTGTGGGTATCATTTGAGTACAGTGAACTAACTGTCATGTTCAAGAAACCAGTCTGAGATGATTTGAGCTTTGTGGTGCGTTATCCTGCCAGAAGCAACCATCAGAAGATGAGCACACTGTGGTCACAAAGAGATGGGCATGGCCAGACTGTGGAGTTTAAATGATGCTCCACTGGTACGGAGGGGCCCAAGAGTTTCAAGAAAATATCCCCTACACCATTACACCACCAGCAGCCTGAACTGTTTGATTCATGGCAGAATGGATCCATGCTTTCATGCTGTTTGTTCCAAATTCTGACCCTACCATCAGAATTTCGCTGCAGAAATGGAGACCTATCAGACCAGGCAACTTTTTCCTAATCTACTATTGTCCAATATTGCACATGTATAAGCCTATAGACATGATAGATCAGAGATAACAATGTGATAGCAACCTGCACAGTCTCTGCAAGCATCACAATTTAAAGAGACTTACTGACAAGAAGGTTTATCAATAAACTTCAGAAATACAAGAAGAACTAAGCCGAGGGAGGGAGTAGAGACTGAGAGCAAGAGAGGAATGTAGACCAAAGCTATTTTGGAGTTAGGAATGGGGGCAGGGCTTGGTAGAGGTTCAGCAGGGCGAAGACAGAGGAGAGCACTACAGATCAGAGGCGAGGAATGGCCGAGGAATACTGCTGGTAGACGAGACAGGCGTTAGTGTCATGTAACTACAAGTGAGAAAAAAACTTTCCAGGAACGACTGTAAAACTATAAGACTGTCAAGATGGACCCACACAGTATACAAGGATGAAGAGCAGCTGGTGGCCTGACTTTCCTCGGACTCCGCTCCTATAATCAAACATGAACAAACCAGGAACACAGAGGGGGAGTGGGAGTGGCGACGGGGTGGAGGGCATGAGAGCACTAGGCAGTTATAACCCTGTTCTCTCTCTGCAGGCTTATTTATATATATATTCATTTATGTTAACATAATAGAATTGCTGAGTGATGTCAGGAACAAATATATGGCATTTTAGTAGTAAAAAATTACTAAAAACTTTTCTCTTACAGATATCGAGATTATCGGTTTCCTCCAGGGCACCCCAAACAGTATGAACACAACATGTACTACTGGCATGTGACTGCTGCCAAAATGGCTTTTATAATTGTTGTAGAGGTGAGTATAAGCCAAATAAATGGAAACTGAACATGCCACAAAATATTATTGAGCCACAAACTATTACAACAGCCCAACAGAAGTGTCTTTTTTTCGTCTCTTCACAGCACGTTGTTTATTTTACCAAGTTCATCCTATCCTACGTGATCCCAGATGTCCCATATGCCGTTAAAGAACAAATCAAACGGGAAAAATACCTGACCCAGGTGATCCTCCATGAGACCAACCTGAAGCTGGTGTCTAAACGTTTAAGACCAGCTGAAAATGATACTGAAAACTGAGAGTCGGAAGTGGATTTCGGACAGTAGATGAAAGCAGAAGAAGCAATCAGACCTTTTTAGGTGTGACACACAAAAAGTGTCCTCATACCAAGATTACCAAGTTATCAAAATGTCAAAATTAAGACTGTAACAAAGTATGAACTTCCTGAAATGAAACATCTTCCTTGAAGAGCTGCAGGACAGAGAAACCACTGTCCATCCCTAACCACTGTGTTCTCACCCTGGACTGCTTTGATGTGTTTGGCCTGTGCCATGGAGAAAAAGCACTTTAAGAATACTGTTTTCCTGGTTAATTTAGGTGTTACTGTCCCTTCAAATGTACAGATGACAGTCGGGTGTGGAAACTATACAGATATCGAACATCTGAATTGTAATGTGATAACATTTTTTTAAAATTATATTAAAGACCCCCCAAAACAAAGACTAACACCAAGAGAAATTAAACATTTAGCAAATAGATTACTTTTTAATCAAATGACATGCTGGATGTTTTATTTCTTGACATTCGCAACTAGATTTGGATTATCAAAAGGAAAAAAGGCAGGAAAGAATGTCAAATCAGTGCCTTCAACTGTGAAGCTTGACTCTAGTTAAGGGTTCCAAAGCAATGACAACTAGCTACTATTTCTCCCTTCTTTCAGCTCTATGATATTTTGCTCAGCTGTTATAGAGATGGCCTTTCAAGCCATGGCGCTTGTTAAACTTCTGATGCTTGAAAAGACACAGGAATGAATCTTAAGCATCTATCAGTTTTGTTACTCCTCAGCCTGGCACCATTGTATCATCACGCTCTGTCTACTTGTCTGCACACAGGTGATAATTATCAATATGGCTAAATGCACATTTATGCTGCTTTTAAATTCAGTGTCTATTAAAGAACTCACAATGTTACACAACTAAATGTGCACCAGATTATCCACTTTAAGCTTTTTATGTTTTTTTTTGTGTTTGTTTTGCTTTGTTTTGTTTTGTTTTTTTTTTGTTTTTTTAGGGGGGGCAGCACTTAGGGGATGTGTTTTGTGAGGAATTGTGTTTAAATGTGTACTATGAAAAAAAGCTTTGGTGAATACACGTCCATTGCCGTGACCACTGCACTTCATTTTCTATTTTGAAATTATTGTTCAATCATTTAATGTTATCCTGTGTCACTCATAAAAGACTAGTACCTCTTTATTATTTATACACTTTGTCCTAAACAAAGGCATAACCACCAGTAACAGTTTCATATATCAATATTTGTATTGTCTTGTTGTTTTATATGGTCATTAAATTTTTTTTATATAAAAAAAGTTTCCCTTATGTGTCTTACATCAAACATTAAAAATGTTTCACATTTGTTCTTTTCATTTACAGTCAGAAGGCTGCTGCTCTCTTTAGTAAAATACAACATTGACATCATACTGATGACAAGGGTTGTGTAGCTTTAAACCACTGCAGAAAGGCAAAAATCAGCTGTCCTGGAGGTGAGCTGTCAGGGTCAGAGCCTGGATTTGAACCGCTTCACTAACACTGGGCAAAAAACTCTTTGCGATACCGGAGTCTCAAGTGTGTTCAAAAAGCTACTGGAGAAGGTCAGAGTCCAATGCAGTAGAGCGGTGGTTCCCAAAGTTTGCGCCGCAGCCCCCTGGTGGCCCACAAAGGTACTGCAGGGGGACCGCAGTAATAACAGAAATTCAGTTTGAAATCACTCCAAAGTATGTACAGTTATATATTTATATAAATATATTTATTTATATAAAAGGCGAATCAAAACTAGTAATAGGAGGTGGTTAGTTTGTGATATTGCTCATTATTCTGACCTAAATTTACTGCTCTTGTATTAACATTTATGTCCCAGTGGCAAGTGGGTCACACATATTGGCATTGACACTTTATATATGACTGGGTAGTATTAGCAATTTATCGCCAACAGCCTGTGTTGTTTATGTATTTGAATCATATTTTCAAGGAAATCCATGATTTTCTCTTGTATTTTGATGAGAGTGAAGACAGGCTTCTAGCCAGGAAAATTTCACAGGCCGGGGGGAGGGGGGGCCCCATGGGATTTTATGGTATTTAAGTGGGTCGCAGCACTCTTGACTTTGGGAACCACTGCAGTAGAGTTTATTATTGGTGGTAAACATTTGGAGGCTTTGCCAGCAGCAGGCTGGCTCTAAAAAGATTTGCCTTCTTTTTTAAAAAGTGAAAAATTAACTCTTTAGTTTATGAAAATAATGGTTTTAGATTACAACATTTTTCTGCGACCAGAGATGTTGACCTCCTTCTACTGATATCTAATATGGCCACGTTTCAGACCCTCTTCAGGGCTATTTTGACACATGTAAGCACATTGGGTACAACATTGCCACTACACACACAAATGAAAAAGCCACTGTTTTGTTTGATTACTGAGCATTTATTTGAGACATATGAATATTATTTGCCCAGGATTTCTTTATATTGATCTTAGCCACGAGTAGCTGCATTATATTATTACTAAACCACAAAATAAATAAAACAACATGGTCCGCTGGAAACTGTTGTCAAATTGATTAAGCAGTGACAAATAACTGACCAAAACTGGCTCTAGTGTGATAAAAGTCCTTCCTGGCAGGCAGCATCTTTGCTTTTGAGAGTCTTTGCGTGTTCAGTTTCTCTGCTACACTTTTGATCAGGCAGATTTTTCAACGCTCTACCCACGCTATCAAGGCGCGTCAGAGGACCCAGTTAAACACATGTACGCCCACAGTGTGCATGCCTGATGTTCACTGTGTTGTTTTTTTTGGTGTGGTGTTTATATAGTTTGGGGCAGATAAACCGTATAGTTTGTCCGCAATGAGCTCCCAGATTACCTGCGTCGGGTGGGTGAAACGAGGCGTTGCCAAGGAAACCCCGGACAAGGTAAGTGACGTTAGCATGTTAGCCGACCGGCGGCTTATCTGTGACCAAATGTATATAACGATTAAGCCACTTTTTACATTTAACAACAGGTTGAGTTGAGCCAGGAGGAGCTCCAGCGAATCATCACTGAGGCAAAAGAAGAACTGGGGTATGTTAGATGCTTTACTGCTCCTCTGTGTGTATGTAGCCACCCGCTCTGACCGCTGTAATACTTGTTTACTTCTAATGCGCTCAGGGAACTGGCAGCTGAAGATGAAGAGGAAGAAGGTGAAGGTGTGCCTCTTGAAGAGAGCGATGCTGCTGAAGTGCCAGAGGATGAGAAGGGAGAAGGAAAGGAGAAAAATGATGAGTTAGCAGAGTATGGCTTGGATAAATATGATGACGAGGATACAGGTGAGGAAGGGGGAGGTGCTATTTGTTCATTTGAGTAGATTTGCCACTTCAACCCGTACCTTATATTTTTCTGCCTCCCTTTTAGTGACTGCTAATCTTGGTGACAGCCTGGCTGGGCTCACAGTGTTCAGCTCTAATGTGGAGGATCCTTACATCACCATCAAAGACACAGTGAGTAACCTAGAGAAATAAGTGCATTCTTTCTGTGTTGTGTCTATGAAACCTTGAAAAGTGCAAGAAATTTGTGTTAAACTTGTGAAAATTGCCTTCCTAGGACCAGTACGAGCGTGAAGACTTCCAAATCAAAGCCAGTGACAACCTTGTCCTGACAGGCAAAGCGGAGAAGGACTGCTGCACTTTGGAGGTCCATGGTAAATGCCTTTGTCCGTGAACTGATGGATTGACGCCAGTGGATTTTCTTCAGAAAATCAAAGGAGAATATCTTATTAGATACCGTTGCTTTGGCATACAGTAAGCTAAATGTGTTACTTTGCAGTTTACAACTCTGAGGAGGACTCCCTCTATGTTCATCATCATATTCTGCTGCCAGCTTATCCGCTGTGTGTGGAGTGGCTAAACTTTGACCCAAATCCTGCAGAAGGAGCATGTAAGAAAACATCCGATAATAAATGCAGTTTATATATAATATAGTGACCAGTCTCAGTTTCATTGTATAGTAGCAGTTAGAAAACACTGGTCTCCCCTGTGTGTGTGTTTCCCTGCAGCTAACTATGCTGCTGTGGGCAACATGACCCCTCAGATTGATGTGTGGGATCTGGATGTGGTGGACTGTTTAGAGCCAGCCTTCTCTCTGGGGAGCAAAAAAGCCTCCACGAAGAAAAAAAAAAGCAAAAAGGTAAAACTCTGATAAGTGTCCGTTCATGCCGTTCCTCTAGTCTGCATATTGAAATACCCTTAGCAGGATATTGAACCCCGAGTTGCCCCTGATGAGTGCGAAAGTGTGAATGCTAGGTTAAAAGCACTTAAACATTGGAAAAAGTTCTTGGATGAGTGGGTAAATAAGGCTTTGAGTGCTCAAATAGAGTAGAAAAGCACTGTCTGATGAAGTTAATTTAGGTAGTAATTAACTGATTCTCCCTCTTTTTAATTAATACCAGGGGGCAGCAGCAGAGCCTGCTGATGGGCACACAGATGCAGTGCTGGATTTATCCTGGAACAAGCTGATCAGGTCGGTATCAGGTGGCATTATTAGTATTTTTTTTTTTGTAGGCTTTTAAATGAATTCTGATTTCCAGACATCCATTTTCTACCACTCATTCTCATCTCATCATCTCATAACTGTACACACATGTGCATCAGCGGGTCTTTACTGAACACAGTCTTCTCTTTTTAAGGAATGTTTTGGCTAGCGGTTCTGCAGATGACACAGTTATCTTGTGGGATATGTCTCAAGGCAAACCAGCCACAACCCTGCGCAGGCACACTGATAAGGTATTCAGTGAGAACTAATAATGTAATTCATAGTTTATATTGGATGTTAAATCCCCAGAAATTGCAGCTTTGATAACAAAATCTTTGCTGGATCTTTGCTGGATAACAAAATCTTTTATCTTTCAGGTCCAGACGTTAACATTCCACCCGTTTGAAGCACAGACTTTGATATCGGGATCTTATGACAAGTTAGTATCATCTGTTCTCCCCTCCTCTAGATTTTATAGCAAAGTTTAAGATTAACAGCAGGTTCAAGGCTTAACATGTTCTCTTTTCAGGACAGCTATACTTTATGATTGTCGGAGTCCAGACAGCAGCTATCGGACGTGGAGGTTCAGTGGCCAAGTGGAGCGTTTGGTCTGGAACCACTTTTCACCATGCAATTTTCTGGTGGGTCCTTAAAACATCATGCAGGATTTTCTAGAAGACGAGCTGTATAGAACACAGTGAAGACAGTGTAAAATGCTAATAAAAATGCTTTATTTTGCATAAAAATCCTGTATTTAACTGAAAGCTATACAAAGACAACAAGGTGTTTTCTGAGCCAGCTTGTTATGATATGTGCCAGAAATGGCACTGACTCTGCATATCCTAACTTATGTTGTGCATCACAAATCTGTCTTAGCTATATCTTTGTATCTCCACATCAGTTGACCAAATTTAAGAAAAATTTCCAGCTTGATCATCCCTTGAAAGCGCCAATCTTTTTTAAAAAACTTTTTTATGAGCAAACTAAATACAGCAGAGAGCTCAGATTTGACAGTTTCTTCATTAAGAAGTGTGTCACCCCCCCCTGGAATTTTTCAGGGAAATATGAGATGGTCAGTCTGGAAACATTTGGTCAGTCGACCTGGAATGACCCATTTGTTATGCCATCTCCAAGCACTGCTGTTCATACAGCATTGATGTTTTTGGTTGATGTCTTTCTGGACTTGAATAGCATGATTACGTGTGGAGACGTTCATGCCAGTGAAACCACATTTGTTTCAGCCGCATCACATTTTCACTAGACAAAATAAATTACAGATCATTTCTACTCAGCATTTCTAATTTTCATCAGAGGCTGGATAAAATGATACGAAAACATCAAAGCTCAAGCTCCACGCTCATTTGCATTCCTTTTAAAACTCTGCTCAGCAGCAGCTGCAAGTCCAGCTGGCGTGTGGTCATTGTGCAAAAGACTTTGCATATGTCATTCTGTTTTTGTTTTGTTTTTCCCCACAAACTCTGCGTAATGTGTGTGTGTGTGTGTTTTCTTATGTTTTCAGGCGAGCACAGAGGATGGTTTTGTCTACTGCCTGGACGCACGCTCGGATAAACCTGTGTTCACACTGAGAGCACACGATGAAGAGGTGTCAGGTTGGTGTGTGTGTGTGGTGCTTTTTTTCCATCTGTTTAAATTAAACTATACATTGGATTTTCTGTTGTGAGTGAAAGTGGTGATTTTTTTTTTTTTTTTTTTTGGTCATGAGTCACTTGGAAAATATGAAAGCATTGCTTGAGATTATTCATACATACCAGAGAAATGTGGGAAAACTCGTGGTTGGCTTGTTTTTCATCATCCTCTCAAAACCATTTCCTTTCTTAAGGAAAACATAAAGACACTTGTGTGGCACTAAGTGTCTGTGATTCAGGAAACCAAGTAGAGCCTTCACTCCCTGTGCGCTTTAAAGTTACAGTGCTGACTGTGCTATAAAAATCACATTTAACTGTCTTTGAACTCCTGCAGGATTGTCCCTCAGCAGCCAGATTAAAGGATGCATGGTCACCTCTTCAGCTGACAAACATGTAAAGATTTGGGACATTTTAGGCAACAAACCCAACATGGTGCACTCGCGGGATATGAAAATGGTAAGTTTGTGGTGTGGTGTGGAGGTATTTTTCCATGTGTATAAAAAGTGGCTGTTAAAGTAGTTAACCTGACTTTGTCACCTGTGAACAGGGTGTGCTGTTCTGTGCTTCATGTTGCCCTGACCTGCCCTTCGTCTATGCCTTTGGGGGACAGAAGGAAGGCCTGCGAGTTTGGGATATAAGTGATGTTGCAGCAGGTACAGTTGCAGTTAAATTGTTTGTAAAGCATGTGTAGTTACCTCCACCAAGGAGGTTATGTTTTTGGTAGTGCGTACTTGTGTCGTTTTTTTACTTTGTCTTTAAACACAATAGCCTGAAAAGTTTTTAAGCAGTTCTGCTAAAACTTTTTAGGGGTGTTGAGTGGGGTCGTGTTAACAGTCCGTGAAAATTTGGCTGACATCCAACAAGGTCCTCAAGGTCAATTAAATGACTTATTGGTGAAAATTGACAAAAAGCCTTTAGAAACTATGATTTTTACAAGCGCAGTTTGTATTGTCAACATATAGGAAATGATACCAGCAAGTGGGGTTTCGAAATATCACATTATACCATTATATCACTTATATACATTATATCAATTTTACATTTCACATCTGCCTTTCTTTCACGCTGACCCCAAAATGTGTTGCATATTCAAAGAAATATTGTCAAGAGAAAGGCATATTAAAATGGGTTTCAATGGGGCAAATAATAAAAGCCTGCATTTTGCACTTATTTTTACTGCACTACAAACTGAAAGTATTTTTAAAAATAACAAAGAAAACAAAATGAAAATATACAAAATGCAATACAATTCCCTTAAAAGTACATACTACCCAGTGAGCGAGCAGCCTTGGCGGAGGTTTGCTTCTTGAATGCTATTTTGATGCAATCTGGCAAGTGCATGACTTGCTCTATGAGTCAGGGAATATTGTAAAGTGACAAACATGAAACCAGGTGTTCAGTTAATGATGCTCAAATGTTATTGTGACTGTTTGCTTTTAGTGGCTGAGGTCTTCGGCAGTCGAGAACGCTTGGTGGCAAGTACGGAATCACAGGCATCCGGCGCTGCGGCCACATCGGACATGGAGGTCTCCTAGTGGCAATCTGGTTGAAACAACAGCTTCTAAACATGAATGAACTGAGTTAATGTGGAAACGCATCAAGCTGCCCCACGTGCGTCGTGTTCATCGCGTTGCAGCGGCTGCTTCATGGAGACTCCACAGAGAGGCTGGCCAGTGTTTAAAAACCAGGCCAGAAGGAACCTAAGAGCTTTGTTTAGCTTCTCTCTGACACATATAACACCACCGACAGGATTATTCAAAGACGTGTTCAGGATATTGAAGCAACATTTGCTCTTATATTAATATAAGTCAACTTATTTTTTTAATTTTGAGTGATTAGGTGTAATACACTTAGATTATTATCACAAGAAAAGCATACATATTGATCTGCGCAATATTTTATACCCTTTTCTGGTAATAGGTAAAAATATGAAAAAAGACTACAGTTATTTGATTTAGCCGGTGTGATGAAAAAGACTCCTCTAACTGTTGTATATTCAATAAATAAACACAGTTCATAAAATGAGTTGATTTTGTTGTTCTTATGGGTCTGAAACCACTGCAAGGTGTGAACTGGCAAGCATCTTTCACTGATGATTTCATTAATCTTTTTTAACCTAAAGTCACGGGGTTTTTTTATTTAATTTTTTTTTTTTTTACGGCAACAGTTTAGCTTTGGTGGAGCTCTCAAACACGTTTTTGTGAACTCTGTTAAAAAAAAACCAACCATCCTCTGGCATCTTGCTTCAGGGGTCACCACAGCATATCATCTGTCTCCATTACACACTATCCTTAGCATCCTCCTCTGTCACGTCCTCCTTCACTACATCCATGAAGCATCTCTCTTGTTCTCCTGCCTGGCAGCTCCATCTTCAATATACTTTGCACATTTCCAAACTTTGTCTCCTGCTTTACATAATGGACTAGTTCTAGTGTTTCTGCTCTAGCTGAGCACTCAAAGCACTGTATACAACCTGTGGCGGCGCTAGGGGGTGCTATAGCTCCCCCTGGAAAAGTCATAGCACCCCCAAGAAAATAGCTTGTATCTGTGTGTTGAGAACTGAAAGAGCAAATGATCCTTCATAGCACCCATAGTAAAATGCNGGTCCAGCTGCTGACGGTGCTGGACCAGTGGTGGTGAGTTAATTGATCCACTTCTGCACCTGGAGAAAATATCTCTCCTGCTTTGCCTCTGCGACACCAGCTGTCAGCCACCTACAATACAGTTTTGACATACTTTCCCACGCACTTACACGTTGCCTCAGGTGACCTAAAGAGTCACATGATGAGTGGGGCAAGGTCTCACGGTGGTGATGGATGCAGGAGACTCAAAGGCGAGAACGGGTCACATATAACGGTTATACTTATGGAAACAGGCGTGATTTGTCCCTAAATGTAAATTTGGGGGCAAAAAACACGTTGTATCACACTCATTGCATCAGAGAGCAACTTGGGGTTTGGGATCTAAAAATATTTTTAAAAAATTGTAAGTATTTAAAAAATTATAAGCATCTAAAATTCACCTTCACTATCTCTACCCCTTGCATTATCACTGTTACACCTTTACACCTGTCTCCCTCGCTTTTTTCNAGGAATCTCTGCATGCATCAATTTTTCATTTTAATATTTTGTGTGTTTTTTCAGGCAAGGAAAGTGAAACCTGGCATTCTAGCTACATAAACAGCTATAACTTAGTAAAAACAAAATTCAGTGCAAATAGGAGCTCAGGTTAGAAAACTATTTCTTACAACTGCGTAAAATAAATTTTTTTAGATTTGATGTTGGATTACATTTTCTGTGTAATCCAGTGGATTATATTGCTATTATAAAAATACCATGGACTCAATAATATGAGACGTCAAAGAGCTCTGAACAAATCCAAGTGTTAAAAAAAGAGAGAAAACAAAAGAAAAGAAAAAAGTAGAAATAGCGATAGTTGTAGTAGTGGAACTGTTAAAGTTGAGTCAGAAAGCCGAGACGGAGCTATTACAGTGATGCACACCTAAAATAACTAAGCATGGCGTCGGGTCGTTTGTACAAACTACAATGTCTCTTAACACAATTCTCCATTCGCACACACTTACCGTATGTACGAAGTAAGTTTGTGCTTTATTTATTTGTTGGCGGTCATGTCAGTTTAAACGACTTTGTATTGGTAAACAGCGATGGCGGCGGTGAAAGCTAACGGCAGCTAACCTTGACAGTTCAGGTAGACACAGGTGGCTAGCACTGAGTCTGTTTTCACTGTCCAAACCTTATTGTGCGTGTGAAAACCGAGTGAATACTTTTAACACCTCCGATTACAGGTTATTGAATGACTGTAAATAACGCACACGGACACAGCAGGCATCCTCCTCTACTACTTTGTCATTCTGTTGTTATTGTGTGATGCTCTACAAGCTTTCAGAGTTTCTTAAATTTGTAACTAAGAAGTTGAAACGTGAACATTTGTGTCATTAATTGTCTGGACGCGTGTTACATCTGTTTTGGTTGTGTTTTGTTTTTCTGTTCCAGCTTGTTTGGTCGCAGTTCGACAGAAGTCAAGTGTTGCTACGCCTTTTCTTGATGGGAATAACTGGTGTGTATTTGTAAACTTGAAAATGATATGACCAAACTGAAGTGATCAGCTTGACTTGAGTTAGGGTCGGCACTACGTATAGTACTGTGCAAAAGTCTTGGGCCTGGCCTAAGAATCAATCAAGCAGAAAAAGGCACCTAAACTCAAGGGATGAGCGTGTGTTGTGTTCACACATAATAGAAATCTTAGCAAAGAAACAATTTAAAATTGTATTTAGGCTCTTTGTTACTAGCACCTTTGTGCCGCAACACAAAGATAACACTGTTTGACAGCCATAAAATAGTATTTTTGTACTAACAAGGTGATTTCCCAAGAGCTGCAAGACAGAAACTTGGCATATATCAGCACAGGGTGTTATTAAACATTTTGAAGAAACTAGACAAGGTTAGGACGAAAGCAGTGGCAGGCCTAAAAGACTGTCTACAGCAGATGAACAGTATCTGAAAGTCATGTCCTTAAGAAATTGGAAATAATCCAGCAAAGACCTGACACAGGACCTGAGAGATGCATCTGGCCTTTCATCTGCTGTTCACTGAAGCCTCATCAGAAATGGTCTCAGTGGAAGGGTGGCAGTCAAGAAGCCATTCTTAAGGGAGAGAAACAGGAGAAAAGGCTAAGGTATGCCAGATTATACAAGAAATGGACTGAAAATCAGTGGCAACAGGTCTGATAGATTGAAGAATCCAAATATGAAATTTTGGTTCAAATCGTCATCAAGGCACAACAGTGGACACTCACTACAGCCATCTCTAACACAGTGGAGAATCTGTGATGGTTTGGGGCTGCATTTCACCCTGTACTGTTGGAGATCTTGTCAAATTTGATGGAATTATGAAAACATAAAAATACCATCAGATTTTGTTCTACCACACAATACCATCTGGAAAGCATCTGATTGACAACTGCCTCATTTTTCATCATGAGAATGATGCCAAACACACTGCCGATGCAGTAAAAGCAGAAAACCACACAATTGAACACCATCAGTCACGGATTGGCCTCCCCAGATTCTGGGCCTCAACATTATTGAAGCAGTGTGGTATCATCTTGATAGAGAACAGAACAAAAGGAAGCCAAGATCCAAAGAAGAGCTTTAAATGTCTTTCAAGAAGCCCGGAGAACTATTCCTAAACACTACTTAAAGAAATTACAGGAAATCTGACAGAGAGTTTAGACTGTGTTGAAGAATAAAGGTGATCATACCAAATATTGACTATCAAACTTGTTAGAATTATACAAACTTGCCATTTTCCAAGAAAAATATGAAGCAATCAGAGACCTCTCAAGACTTTTGCACAGTACTGTAGCTGCAGAAATATTAAAAAGTTTTGTAGTTGTATTGTTAAAAAGGAATTTGTAATAATAAATGAAAAGTGTAAAAAAAAAAAAAAAGTCATGGCTCCTTACATAATTGCGACACTGATACTAACCTTCCAATTTCTTGGATTTAGTAATGTGGAAATTGGTGTGACTTCAGACGGGAAAACTATAGTGTGCCACCATCCCACCATCGACATTCCTTATGAGCTTACCCAGGTAAGGGAGTATAGCTTTTTTAAGAAGTATTTTGCATAGTTTTAGACCTGTTCTTACTTCATAACAAATAATAATAACAAATTCAAGTGTCATAGACTTACTGTCATTAGAAAAGACGTACATATTACGTATTCAGCACATAATGAGCGAAAGAGCTGAAGGATTGCTTGAAAACATTGTATATTTACCAAACTGGAAACAAATTTTTGCAGCCTATAGAAAGACCAGACCCCCTGGCTAACCAGGTCGAGACGCACGACCAGGTGTTAAAGGCCCGTCTCAGCAAGGAGGTGCTCAAGGACAAAGAGGGCCCCACTATAGAGGAGCTGAGCAAGATGTTCTTCACTACAAAACACCGCTTTTATCCAATTGGACAGTAAGTACACAAGTAGGACACATAGACAAAAGTCTTTGATGAAAATGATGACAAGAGATTCATCCAGATGTTACTCATGTGGTCTGCCTTTGCTAATTTATTACTAATTTATTCCATTCAGTGAGCTGTATTGTGCAGAAACAATTGGAGTTTATTTGGATATGTCTGTGTTCTTGCTGGCATTTGATCCAGTTACTGGCAAGCTGAAGTTAAGAAATAACATGTCTGCAAGAATTTTTTCTTTTAAGTGGGTTACTTGGCCTTGTTTCATCTGGATTGGTGATTTAACAGTGCTTGCACAGCAGAGTTGGATTAGTGGCAAACTTTGATAAGGAGACACTGGCTCCTGCTCATTTATTCTTTGGATGATTGTGAAACAGTTTAAAAGAGCTGGAAGAAAATGTTAGGTCATTAAAAATGTGTCTGTACTTCTTGTTCTGTATTGATTGTCCTCTGTTCTACTGTTCACAGGTATCGCAGGAGACGTATGAATAAGGACCCACCAAAGGACAGATAGTTGACAGCTTAAGCTACCAAACAGCAAATTAAGTTATTTTGTTGTTGCAGTAATGTTAAATAAACTGTTCAATAATAAGTCAGTTGTTACTTGTTTTTGATAAAGTGCTACAACACTGTAATCATTTATGGACTTTAAAGTTATGGTAGTATTTTCTTTACACTGATATTGGAAAGCAGTGGTTCCCAAATAGTGTGGCAAGTCACACAGGTGTGCCTTCAGGGAAGTCCAGGTGTGCCTTGATGCCCTACAGTATTATTGCAACCTTACTGTAATACACAAAGTCTCAAAGTTGAGCAACCAAAACTGGCACATGGGTAAATCTTAGGCCCCTGAAGGTTTGGAAAAAGATATTGTGATGCCATCACGTTACCTAGCATCCACCTACCAACGTAGCATTTGTGCACCCATAATACCTTATAAAAGCATCATATTTTCATTTCATTATGATAACATCTCATTATATCCACAAAACTTTAATTATGCATGATAATTTATGATGAACAGACTAAAATTGCAGACCCAACTCCTGGAGTTAGGCATGTACTAGTATGCATAATGAAAATTAAACTTGGTACTTGTACTTTGCAGACATGCATTGCCCAATAGAGAGGTAATTTCTATATGCTGAAAAAAGTAAGAACCTGTTAGCAAAGACAACAAAATTCATGTGTAGGTAAATGGATCACTTTCAAACCACAACTAACCACCAGTACAACACAGCCCCAAGAGAAGAGAAGTAAAAGTCCTTCTCCTTTGGTTGCATTTTGTGGGCCAGCTGTGGCCATAAGCCGTGCTTGATGTGGGTTGTGGCTGGTGCTGAGTGTGTCAGATGTGACACCAATGTCAAAACACACCTGAAACACATGCAATGAGTCAGCTTGGTCAAATGAGCCCAAAAAAAAACTGCATACGTGGGACACGTTTGGGCCAACAGTCATTGGTTTCTGAGTTATTGCTTCAGCAAGACCAGGGATGTCAAAGTCTTTGGTTGGGAAGGGTTTACTCACGTTGCCAGTTGTAAGGTGATGGAGGCATGCTATAAACTAGTGGAGCTTATTGCAAAGAAAAAAAAAACAATGCTGATCTGCATCACAGTCTGAACAACAACTACTGAAGGAAGGGAAAAAAAAACTTCTAGACTATACCAATCAGCCACAACTCCACTTTAAGCAGCAGACTTTGAGATACATTTTCCCTAATTAGTAGCCTCTCTGAGTTGGACAGTAGGCCCTGAAACATAAAAATCTGCTCAGGAATCAGAATCAGAATGTCTTTCATTGTCACTGCATTATAAAATACACCAAAATTGGGGTGCTACTGCTGTAGGTATCTCAAAATAAATAACACAATATAAAAATCAAGCCATTCATGCAGTAAAGGAAACCATTTCAGTAAGATTATAATTATTAAAATGAAGGAACCAAGAATTAATTAAATTGAGAAGGTTTCATGGCGCATTACAGTAATCATGCTTAATTTAGGACAGTAACTTCATTTGAATAAAAACTGGTCTTTAGTCTGCTTGTCATTGGTTTGATGGACCTGTAGTGTCTACCAGAGGGCAACAGGTCAAACAGCACGCGTCCAGGGTGAGAACTGTCTCTTACTGAATATTCATTCAGTTTCACATAAGACTTACCTTAAGTCAAGCAACTTTCTAAATCTACCTTACCCAACTTTTCAGTGGTCATGTTTTTAAGCAATTTCAGTATTTATTTTGAAATCTTTGCTCAAATATACTATTCATATAATAATTTAAACTTTTACTAAAGCAATAGATTAAACTCTTGTGAGCTAAGAGAATCATTTATGCTTATTTTATTAAAGTGAAACAGTAACAGGATTAAAATTTGAGTAACAGGGTTGAAATGATATATTACTTTTATCTGTAAATCATGACATACATGTGACAAATATTCAGAACCACTAGAATATATTTTAATAATATTTTATATGTATGAAACAGGGTTGTAAGTAAATGGACAGGTTCCTAAATAGTGCTATTGTACTTGAGCGTGTACTTGTATTTGAGCACTCAGTGCTTTCTTAACACAAGCCTCATTCACATGTGTTTTTTTTTAGCCTACTATTTACAGACTCACACATTTCAAAGGATGCATCAGAGGCAACTCGGGGTCCAGTATCTTTAAAACATAGACTAGAGCAGCCAGGAATCAAACCATCAACCTTCTGATTTGTAGAGAACCCGCTCTCTCTCCACAGCCACAGCCACCCAGTATAAGTAGTAAGTAGTCACTTCTTCTTTGTCATATCACTGGTTTGTCTCTTCCTTTTCCAGGGTGAATATGTTTCCCTTACAGGCTTGCACGTATGATGTGGGAGACAATTTGCAGTGGATAGCTGCTGTTCTTTAAAATGTTGTTTTAACAATTATAAGAGACATGTTTTGACAAAATCAAAACAAAAAGGTTGATTTTCAGTTAAATTTGGGGGTTCTCAAGAGCTATTTTGTATTTTAAATACAAATTTTGAACCACTTTTTCAACAAGCAGGTTTACATGTTGTCTCAGGGCAAGTCAAGTGTAATTTACGCAACAAATGTATGTATTTTTTTTCATGGATTATTTTCAAATTATACGTTTTCTTTCCAAGATAATAGCAGCTGCTCTAAAATTTTATTTAGGGCCCTTTGAAAACATTTAACAGAAAACTTCAGATTCAGTTTGGTTTCATTTATCTATCTATTTTACAAGTACGACTTCAGACGTCAGCACACTTGCCTACGTCATCTGAAGCCACCGGAAGCGTGAGTTATCTGTCCCCGCCCCAGCAACTCAGTCAATCCAACCTGAAGAGAAGGCGAGTCCACGGCTAAAAATATAATAGCTAACACAAGATGGCCGGTCTGCCTCGTAGGATTGTAAAGGTACTCTTTGCATCGGACGATGTGTATATATCACAATGAGCCGTTGGGTGTGCGTTATAGAGGTTATCTGGTCATGGAAGTAAAAGTGCAACCATCTCGGGTGTAGTCTGGCGTTAGCATGGCTAGCATAATTAGCTCCTATCGAGCTGCTAGCTAGTCTGTTTTGTTTGCCACTTCCGTTTACTGAATTCTGCTGTGACTGTGGTTGAATTTCTGTACGAGAAGAATTCTTAATTTGCCGAATTTGCTATGTTGAACTATCGCTTTCCTAAATTTTCAGTATGAATCGACAGATTCTAAAAAAATATGTCCCAGTTGCCCTATGAATGGATTCGCTAAGTGAGCTAGGCTAGCAGTTTCAGCGTTGCCGAGTCGTACACATGCCTGATGCTGATGTGAAGCGCTACCCTTGTGATCACGAAACATATATATTAAGCGAGCACGTCGGGATTGCTTCTTTTGTTTAGTTTTTTGTGTTAAAATAAACACAAATACGCCAAAAATGTAAGGCCCGCGGAGGTGCGTTCTTCTCCCTTCGCCTCAGCGCATCCTCGCTGGGCCAGGCCCGGCCCGGCAGTGGGCGCGATCAGCCTTTTCCGCTACGTCTAGCAGTTCTTTCTCAGGTTTAACAGGTTTTCACAACCAGTAACACAACCGTAGACAAAGTGGGAAAACCGGACTCGGCTTCTATTTATAAATCTGTGGCATTTTTTTTACATTCACAGGCGAGAAGCCCTTTTTCAATTCAAGAGTGAACCGTTTTCCTTCCTGTTTGTTGCAGATATTTTGGTGCACCTGCTCAAACGAATGCAGAAATATGAAATAGATGGGCCACTTCCTTCTTTTTTATTTTCTTACATTGTAACAGATACACTAGCGATACACCCAGTGAAGTGAAGTAAATCCTATAATGAAATGGGTTTTTAAAGTAGTTTTAACAAATTTAGCCAAACCGACATACAAAATAATCTTCATTTATTCTGGTAACTGGTTGCTTCTTTAAATAAGAATATTTCTTGGTTCATTCAATTGTTTGTTACAGGATAAGAGAAAAGTTATTTGAAGAGCTCCCTTTAAGCCAACTTTATTCTAATTGGCTACCCCTCATAAACAGAAGGTTTGAACAGCGGGTGGATGAGGCTGCTGTGCTTACAGCCAGAGCTGTGGGCCCAAGAGTAGAGAAAAAACTGTCAGATTCAGAGTGTTTAGCGCAGTCTCAAACCTCAGCTTTTGGTTCACATAGACTGCGCATATGCTAAACTCATTATTAGAAAGTTTGACCATGGTCAGTATGTACAGCAACCACTGTAACAGAAAAGATCGAGCATAACAGGTCCACTTTAATAAGTCAGATGTTGATGGCAGAGTGATTTATTGCACCTCAGTGTTGCTAGAAAAAAAAGGGTAAAATATTTTAATGAGAAAGTTAAGAACCACTTGTCTAAAGCAGGAAGCACACTGAACTGTGAGGAAAACAGACTGCAAGAAGTTACAGGAGGCAATAAAAAGAAAAGCTATTTGAAGAATTTGTTTTTGGTTTTTTGAAATGATTGGGAAACGTATCAGCAGTTTTTAGATTAAAATAAAGTGAAGCCCCCTGAGTTGTCAGTGGGAAGCAGTGCATGAATATTCGACTACCTTTAGTTTCTATTTTAAATAATAACTTGTGGAAATGCTTTCTTTCTGTTGGTAAAGTGGAAAGTGTGTGTGACTAACCGGGGTAAAATTATATGTTTTGATCCATTATGCACTTAAAAGTCTGTTGTTGACACCCCCACGGTGCTTCATGCAGCACTTCTTTTTCCTTTTTAAATTTGAAATGTCAGCAACTGTGTTATGTTTCTCGCTTTGACCACACTCAGGAAACGCAGCGGTTGATGGCAGAACCCGTTCCAGGGATCACGGCTACGCCTGATGAAGGGAATGCACGCTACTTCCATGTGTTCATCGCAGGGCCTCAAGATTCTCCCTTTGAAGGAGGCACATTTAGACTTGAATTATTTCTTCCAGAAGAGTATCCCATGGCAGCTCCCAAAGTGCGATTCATGACCAAAATCTATCACCCCAATGTCGACAAACTGGGAAGAATATGTTTAGACATTTTGAAAGGTAAGAAAACAAAATAATTTGCATGTTTTTTTTTTGTTTTTTTAATTTTAATTTATATAGATTTTTCTGGTTGACATTGGCCTGCAACAGCACTGACAGCATTCTGCAAGAATATAACACAGTTCTCTTTTTTGCTTGCTTTGTAAAAATGAGCATTGAACAATTAAAGCTGCTGTGAGCAACCAAAAAAAAATGACCATATGGCTTTTATGCCTTTATGGGCAGTCACATGTTCATTTACTTTCAGCTCCTAATAAAAATCTGGTAGCTTGTCTTGCTTTAGGAAAACACTCATTTGCATTGGCATTATTCTGTTCTTACAGTGAGCCGGTAGTGAACATCAGACATGTTCAGGCCTGTTACAGAGAAAAGCCTGCCTTCAGTTTTATATAAAGAATTGATGGGCTGGGAGAGGACTGAAGCAGGGTGATTATTTTCAGTGGGGGATTTAATAATATGAACCCTTCCATATTATACAGAACTGTTTGATTTATTGTTAATGTGAAAATATGAGTTTGTAGATTGGTTTTTGTAAGAAAAATTACTTTTTAAAAATTCAGGATGTGTTATTCTGGATCAGGCACAACATCTGCAGTTTACAAAAAGTAAAAAAACTGGCTCTGGATTCACTTCTTTTAATGATATTATTCACTGTAGGAGATAAAAGTGACTCCTTGCATTTATTAGTCTCCTTGTAGTTTCTGTTTTTGTTGCCACTGTGCAATGTGTTGTTGGCACCAAATCCATAATTACACAATATAATACTTTGTTTTATTTTCCTATTTAACCCTCAAGCCTATTCTTCTTATTCTGATCTTCCTACAGACAAGTGGTCTCCAGCCCTGCAGATCCGTACAGTGTTGCTATCTATCCAGGCGTTATTAAGTGCTCCCAATCCAGATGATCCACTGGCAAATGATGTTGCAGAGCAGTGGAAGAAAAATGAAAGCCAAGCCATTGAGACAGGTGAGAATATTCATGTTTTTATTAGATCACTGAGGATGGGCTTTGCTGTAAAACTGTATTACTGCTGCCACAGGAGGTCACAGGTTTCAGTGTGAGAAGTTCTGTAACAGACATCAGCTCAGGTCCTGACCTTAACTGTCAGGCACTTTACAAATCACTGTAAATGATCCAAAGCTGTGGTGAGTTTTCTCAGTGGTGCATTTGCTGGGCGGAAAAGAATAACAGCCAGGGAAAAAAACCAAAACAAACTAACTTGTCGGTGACTTTGTGGGAGAGGCCGGGCTGCTTAACCCACAGTAAATAAAGCCAGATAATTAGAGCAGTCCTCAAGTTTGCTTGTCATCTGAAACAGAAGAGAGCTACTTAGATTTGCAGTTCTCCCAACATTTTGGGAAACGTTTATCGTAAAGTAAACAACCTGATTCTCATGGACTTATGGACCGGATTCTTATGTGGCTTTATCAGCTTTTTTGCAGGATCAAGTAAAAAAAAAAAGTTGTCTGGCTTGTCTTTGCTGCTGCGCCACATCTGAATGCACACAGACAGTGAAATACTTCTGTTGTGTTTACTTTGATGGTATCATTTTAAACCGAGTGAATAACAAGAATGATGATAAAACAGCAGTTAGCTGCAGTGTGCATGTGGTGCTACTTGTTGTTAAAGGCAGTCTGAGATGGGCTTTTAAACAGTTTCTCTGCCACTTCCCATGGAAATGTTTGACTAACTGAACAAATACATAATTTAAATATTCTGCTTATGCTTTGACTGTAACAGCAAAACCCAATGAAGTGAGAAGCCTTTTGTTTTTTTTAAAGTTATCGTTAATTGAATGCATTTGTATGCCCATCAGCTTCTTATGGCTCACTATGAGAAGAAAAGACTAAATATTTGGATTTTGTACTTGGAAATTCTGTGACCTCTCAGTTGCTTTGGCTGTTGTTCTGGGATTAACACTTCCTGAATATACTTTGCAGCATTTATTTACCGTTATTTACTCAGCCGATGGCCCTCACACCCAACAAAACCCCTTTGTTTTGTCTCCTCCTCAGCCCGAACATGGACCAGGCTCTATGCAGGCAACAGTGAAGTATAGAAGAAGAGAAACGAGGCTTCTGAATGTGATCCACAAAATATACTCCTATTCTGTCATTTGAATTTAACGGACACAAAAAAAGAGGAAAAAAAAATATATTAAGTCCAAATCTATTTGAAAGAAATGACATGAGCAGCAGACCTCTGGGTGACTTATGTTAAGACGTGTTCAATGTGTGTTAGCCTTTTTTGTTTTGTTTTATTTTTTCGTTTTCTTTCCCCCCGTGTTGCTATTTAAATGCATGGACAGAGAATTACACCCTCCCCATTACAGTCTTAAAACTCACAATGCAATGTGTTGTCTAAACCAGGCACATACTGGTACGTTTGCAAAGTGTACATGCATTAAAGCTGTCGTTCTTTTAACACATGCATTATTTGTCAACACATCTGTATGTATTTTTGTGTCAGTTCAGCACAGCACCAGTAGTAGTAGTAAACAGACACAAAAATGTTAATAATGCAGTTTCCCATAACTTCTTTTTGGAGCGGGGGAACAAGCCAACTCATTCTTAAAAACAGAAAAAAAACTGCCTTTTAACTGTAGAGCAGAGGTGAATCTGAAGGATTTCACATTGGAAATGCATCATCAGATTCTTATGCAATCTCACATAAACTGTAACTTAAGCTGCTGAACCCTTGAAAACTTAAAAAAAACTGAAGTGGGAGAAGTTTTTACTGTAAATTAAATTTGAAGATGCCCTAAAGTTGGCTGGATGGGGGAACGCATACTGCGTCACAGCCACACATCACATTTTAAAGAATTTAGTCAATGCTGAGTATCCTGCAGTTTTGTTTTTCTTTTTTTACATTTATTCATTATTTACATTTTACCATTGGAGTTAGATGCATAGAAAAGACAGTAGAAATGATCGTTCTGATTAGAAGCCAGTGAGTGAGGATTATTCCTGCAATAACCTAAAAGCTGCTGGTTGGTTAGAAATCTATTGTGTGAAAGCGTCAACATTTAAGTCTCCCAAACTGGATTTAATGTTTCTTTCAGTTGTTTTCTTCTTCTCAGTTTTTAGACCCTGTTCGGTTTGGTGAAGGTGAGCAGAGTACTTCCACATACTTAAAAGGTCATTTCCAGCACGTTCAGGGAGGCAAATGACGCTCGCTGTTAAAAGGAATCGTAAATGTGTAGCAGAGAGGCATGTGTTGGAAATGACGCCTGTTTAAGAGTGTAGGAAGTGAACTTGTTTTGGGGGGGATTTTCCTTTTTAACTATCTGTCCATGCTATATCTGTGTTGCCTGTTCTCTATTTTATTTTCAATGTTTCATCATTAAAGAAGTCATGTACCATAACCAAGCTGATATCAGGGCAGTTCAAACTAGACTGAAGTCACCTAGTTGAGGGGGTGTTTTTTTTTTAAAGGGGAAGTTCAGGTTTTTGCTATTGATTATAAGGTTGTTTTCTAGGTTACCTGCTTTTACTTTCAATTAATTCCAGTGGGTAAATTTGGTCATTGTAGAAGCAGGAAGAGTGGTGCTACGAAAAAAGTATTCAAGTTTTAAAAGGATTTTCGATTGGCTGAAGAGAATTGACGTCATGCACATTTTATGATAATCCCACAAAATCTAGGGTGTTATTCAATCTGTTGAACACTTCTGAAAATACCTAAACTTTCCTTTTAAAAGGGATCAGATCGTGACTTTAAAAGGCTCACTGCTACATTGTCTACATTGCTTCATTGTGGCTCCTCTGAGAGAGGATTTGTTTATAGCTTTTTATTCTTTCTCTTGGATTATCACAGGCTCATTTTTGCTTAGATTCGTTGGTGTCCTCGTCCAGAAATACTAACTCTTTCTAACTCATAAATTTATTGAAGTCTGAAAGATGGCGCACGGCTTAAAACCTGGTTAATTTATTGTTTCCCTGAGGGACTTGATCTAAAAGAAGAAAACAGTCACTCACTGGATTTTTGAAGCGTATTGATCAAAATACTGAGAGATCAGACTGATTAATCAGCTCCCCATGTGATGATTAAAAAGAAGAGTTCTGTCGGTAATTTCAGTGCATTTGCATACATGGCTCTTCAAACACTCTGGTAATAAACTGAGATGAGTAAGTAAGAGGAGTCTTTGTTTTATGATGGATGGATGGATGTGTGTTTCCAAAGGCGAAAGCTTACAGATACACTTAAAAAAAGAAAAGAAAAGCGGATGCATCATGCATTTCTTCTATGCATGTCTTGTGTTTAGATATACACTGCTAGAAAATCTTAAGGGTACACTCGAGCATCGCAACATAACACAATCAGTAAAACTTGGGGGATTTCAGTCTGCCTGGTTGGGAAGTGTAAACCATTTGTGAATCCATTTTGCCCGTTTTAGTGCCAATAAAAGTGACAAGTGCAGGCAACAAGACAACCACTAAAAGGAGTGGTTTTGCAGATGGTAGCCACAGATCATTGCCCTCTCCTTTTCCCTCCTGACTGATTTTTCTCTAGTGTTGCCTTTTGCTTGTGTTCTTGGTACCAATGGCAGACCTGCCAATTCTAGTGTTCTTTGGCTAATGCACAGTGCTGATCTTAGAGCACAGGTCCAGTTAAGGACATTAGGCCTTCATGCTACCCTTGTTGAGTCTTTTTCTGGCAGAAATGTACACAGCTCCTACTGGAGGTCATTTTGTAGGGCTCTGGCAG
>JASGAU010409824.1:0-13219 GCA_030220045.1 Australoheros facetus
CGCGAGCTGAGTTCTGGAACCGATCGCTCCTCCTTGCAAGTTTGAAAATAGTTGTGTGTTTGTTCTCTGAGTTTATTAAAATGATCTGAACCTATCACCTCAATATGCCTAAAATGCACTGGAAGTGCAGAAAGAGGTTGTGTCAGTGATTGTAGGCATGTAGTTCATTTTGCATGTGGTTTCAGACATGTGCAGTCAGATTACAGTTATGTTGTAATTTTAAAGCAACAGTTCTTTCAGAATAAGGACAGCACTTCTGCATCATGACTATATATATATTTTTTTTTACAAGGTTTTGTTTTTACAAACACATCAAGAAATTAAATTTTACATTAGGATTCAAAGAGTGCAAGCTTTTCTATTACACACAGTTAATGTTTGTGATAAAAAATGAATGCATTCTTAATGGCAGCAAATTTTTTAGCAAAAATCTAATTTGAAATGTGAAGTAAGTAAAATGTGATATTTTTTTTTCCCTTTTGAGTGCAACTACATTTGAACTGACAACTAAATAACAGAGGAGACAAAGAGCTAAATAACAGAGGAATTGAGGCTCTACACATTATTTCCAAAAGAAGGTCCAGGCAGAAGTGGGACTGTTGGTAATTTAGCTTGTCTATCAAAGGGCTTTCATCACCTCCCTCTCAACGGAATTCAGCCTCTCCACCAAGGGTAAAAGCTGCCGCTGATGAATGCGATGAAATAACATTTGGACAGTACAAAGTTGGTAACGGGTCTTTCCTTCTCCTCTTTCTACCTCTGGGGACTGTGAAGAATAATGACGGCATTGGAGATTGTGAGAAAGAGGAAGAAAGCGACAGAGAAGGGAGGATGAAAAGAACTGCAATATAATGTATGTTAATATGTCAGTGGGCATTAGAAAGAGAGAAGCGGAAATTTCACGGGAAACTATTAATTCTGCTTTGTACCAGAAAATCCTGAAGATTGTCCAGCCATTAGTTTGTGCCCTGAACACAAGCAAGTCCACCTCTGAATGCCCCCCACACCCCACACCAAGAAAAACAAAAAAGAAAAATTAAGGTTTTGGAGTGGCCTAGTCAAAGTCTATACTTAAATCCAATTGAGATCCTTTGGAATGACCTTAAACAGGCTCAGAAAATCCTCCAGTGTGGCTGAATTAAAACAACTCTGCGAAGAAGAGTGGGCCAAGATTCCTCCACAGACGTATTGTCAAATGCTTGATTGCCGTTCTTCCTGCCAAGGGTGACACAACCAATTATTAGGTTTAGGGAGCAATTAAAAAACCGCATTTTGGATTTACTCAGGTTATCTTTGTTTAATATTAAAATTTGTTTAATAATCCAAAATGTATAAGCATGGCTAAGATGCAAAAAATAAAAAAAATCAGGAAGGGGGGGGAAATTCTTTTTCACAGCACTGTATGTGACAAAGACATAAAACACAATTAACAAGTGACACACACACACACACACACACACACACACACACACACACACACACACACACACACACAGGAGAGAAGATTAATGAAGAAAGAACGATGTCATAGCTGTGGGGACCAAACATGACACAGGGAGGGGCTCAATCCTCAGATTTGTGGGGGGGCATCCATCTTGTATAGCAGTCAGAATGAGATTGCTTCTTCCCACCTGCAGCACAGTAAACAAGATGTTTCATTTACATGTCTTAGATCTCCAGTAATCCTTTGCATCTCCCTTGTATGATGGTTCAGTATCATTTCTACATTTCTGTGAAATCTCTCTCAATATGCCAGGTAGCAATTAAAGCTGTAAAAAGTCTTCTGTAACCTAAAAATATTTTCCTAAAAGTATTTTCCTACATATTTGATTCATTCAAAACTTAATATAGGTAAATATTATTGATATATTATAATGTACAAATTTACAGTAATGTAAATGAGTTAACATACACAAATGGACTAGTTCTCTAGCTGAGCACTCAAAGCACTTTATACAACATGCTTTGTATTCACACACACACACACACACACACACACACACACACACACACACACACACACACACACACACACACACACACAAGCACTGTTTTCTATTTCTAAGTGCTTTCTATCTAATATTCACACTGCATCGGAGAGAAACTTGGTGTTCAGTATCTTGCCCAAGGATACTTTGGCATGCAGACTGGAGCAGACAGGAATCAAACCACCAACCTTCCGATTAGACCCACAGCCACCCCAACAGTATAATACCAATACCAGTATCTTGGCCTATTAATTCTTCACTGAAAGCATTCCCTCACCAAAAGTGCTGTTTACTGAGTAATGTTTGCTGAAAAGTACAGAGCAGCTGTTTTTGGAAATGATTTATCCTTAGACCTTAGAAATTCAGCTGCATATGTAAGCCATCTTTAAATATTTATGCCTTCAAGAGGGCTTGGCACTAAACTCCTGCAGAGACAGGGCATGGAACTCAGAAAGTAATGAAACACCAGCAAACACATTGTTGGTTTTGGTCTTTTTGTGCACTCTTTGACAAAAATAATATACTGCCAGCCTTTAGAACAATATTTGGAACTAATGTCTGATTACATTTGCTGATGCATTCTTCATAAAGGATTTAATGTGTTCAAAAATGAATGGGATTTTAAATTTGTAACATGTACCACGATATATACTTAAAAGTATTTAAACTTTTGTTTAATTGTGATATGTGATATAGTGTCCTCCTTAATGCTTGGGACAAAGACCGTTTTTGTAGTTTTACCTCTGTACACCACCACATTACATGTAGATTGCAAATCAAACAATCAAGATTTGATTAATGTGCAGAGTTTCAGCTTTAATTCAAGGTGTTTTTCAAAAATGTTGCATGAACTGTTTAAGAAGCAGCTATTTTATACACAGTCCCCTATTTTCAGGGGTTCAAAATTAATGGGTCATTTGATGAAAGTTCATGGCCAAATGAGACCTGCTCCATTGTTATCGCATGACAAATGAAGAAGACATAATATCTGAAGCTGATTCAAAGTGTTGAATTTGAATTTTATAGATTTTCACAGTGAGTTTAATATCATTTTAAATATGAGGCTCAAAGTGATGCTATAGTGCAAGTGAGGGAGGCCATCCTTAGGTTGAAAAAAACTCAAATAAACCCATAAAAAAAGACAGCAAAAACTACAGAAGTGGCCAAATCAAAAATCTGGTGCATTGTTAAAAGGAATGAATCCACTGATTTGCAAGATTAGCAACACCAAAAGGTCTGAAAGACCACAGAAGACAAATAAGATGTCTTCTATTTCTGCAGCCTGCAGAGATGGGCCTGCATTCCTGTAGACCCACCACCCGCAGGAGGTGCCGTATGTGTCGGGCGCCGAACAAGAGCATATGCCCTGGTGAACCAATCCCAGTGAGAGGTGGCCAGCTGGGGTGGGTATCCCCTTGGCTTGCTGCCTCTACGTTGGAGCTTTTACTGGTGGATAGGAGCCCGAGTCCACAACATCTTCAACCCCCAACTCCGGCAGAACTTCGACAGCATTCCGAGCGAGGGACATTGAGTGAGAATGGAACGTGTTCTCCACCTCCACCGCATGGAGCTGTGGCTGCAAGGTGGTTGGTGCCTGTTGTGGTGGTAATCCCCCAACCAGATTGTGGAGGTGAAGGAAGCCACCAAGTTGAAGAAAGAGTCCTATCGGGCTTGGTTAACCTGTGGGACTTTGGAGACAGCTGATGGGTACCAGCAGGCCAAGCAGAATGCAGCTTGGGGGGGTGGCTGAAGCAAAAACTCCGGTGTGGGAGGAGTTTGGTGAGGCCATGGAAAAAGACTATTGGACTGCCTCAAAGGAATTCTGGCAAACCGTCAGGTAACTCAGGAGGGGAGAGGAGCGCTCTACTCGTACGGTGCATAATGCGGGTGTGGGGTGCTTCTGACTTCAACTGAGGATATAGTCAGGCGGTGGAAGGAATACTTCGAGGGGCATCTTAATCCTGACATGTCTTCTGTAGAGGAAACAGAGTCTGGGAAAGTGGGGGGACGGCTCAATAGTGAGGTCACTACGGTAGTTAAACAAATACTTGTTGTCAGAGCCCCTGGGTGGATGAGATTTGCCCCAAGGCTCTGGCTGTTGTAGAGCTGTCTTGGTTGACACGCCTCTATGTGGTGATCTGGGGTGGTGTCTCTGGATCAGTAGACTGAGGTGGTGGTTCCTTCTCTTCTAGAAGGGGAGACCGGAGGGTATGCTACAACTATTGGAGGATCACACTCCTCAGCCTCTCTGGGAAGGTGTATGCGCCTCCTGGGTGAGGTGTTCTTCACATGTCCTACAGGAAGGAAGCCCCAGGGTAGACCCAGGACACGCTGGAGAGTTTATATGTCTCGGCTGGCCTGGGAATGCCTCGTTGTTCTCCCAGATAAGCTGATAGAGGTAGTTGGGGAGAGGGAAGTCTGGGTTTCTCTGATTGGGCTGCTGCCCCTGCGACCCGTCCCCAGCGAAGAAGAAGGTGGATGGACGGACGGCTGGACGGATCTATTGAATAAATACTGTATTGAGCTTTATTTTCAGCATGTATTGAACAATTTTCCTAACAGTTTAAACAACTTGGGACTGAAAGCTATCCAATCTGACATTGTGGAAGAGGCAAGGTACACCCTAAAAAAAATTGCCGCTTTATTGCAGTACTAATGTGAGTTTTATGGGCATGCCAAACTACCAGACAGCAGCAGTACACAGAGTGGATTTACTGTATTTATTTTGCTCACTGCTGTGATCATGTCAAAAACCTGCAATAAAAACATACAAACCTAACATCCTTATGCTTTACTATTCTTTCTCAAGCTGCAGTTTTATTGATTCACAATTAAAATGTATCACATCATCAGTAAGCTGCTAAAGAGAAAAAAACGATCCTGATATGAGTCATCTGCCAAATCTGAAGAACAGTTTGTGCTGCCTCAAGCACAATGTGCCAGCTACCAGCTGTTAATGCATTAAATATCACCCACTCAAGAAGCCTATATAATGTGTGAAAGCAGAAAGGAGTAGAGAAAAAAGAAACAAGAGAGGAGCAAGGAGATGCTGTGCTAAAACATGATCTGATTAAGAAATAGAAAACAGCAAAATGGAAAGGGGTAGGTGGGTCAAAGGGGCAGGCACAAAAGGAGGAAAATATAGACAAATCAAGAAAATCATGCAACATAACCATAAATAACAGGACAATGAACAAAGAAGACTGATTTATAATTTCGTGTGAACTGTAACTAATAAACTTTGTCCACGAGGTTGTGCTGTTGCACTTCAGTCCCGTTTAAATAGTCTCGACCCTACTGAGAGAGCAGTAGAGGGTGGAGTACTACATGCTGCAATTTTCAAAGATTTACTGTACAAAGCCAATGAATCTGAAAAATACATGTTAGGTGAGAGGTTACGGGACAAGACTGCAAATAAAAAGAGACAGCACTCAGCAGAAAACAGCAATAGATCTGAATCAACAGGTCACGGAGACAATACATCAGGATGGGCAAATGCTGACAAAGCAATGAATGCATGAAGAATGACTGCAGAGTGACTGTACTTTCTGGATATTAAATGATTTTATATTTAAATGCAGTACATAGAGCTTGCAAAGGTCATTTCAGATGAACTGAAAAAGATGCTTAAAACCATATATTACTCTCAGAAGGGTTAACATGAAAATTCTTGAACTCCACATTTAAACTGAACGCTTTGGATTCATTTAAAGTTTTATTTACGTGGTTAAGCAACCCATGTTTAATTAAATTATTACACAGCAGAAAACTGCATTCTCTCCCGAAACTGAAACTTTCTAAACTAAAAATCCAGTGATAGACTCATCCAAAAATAAATTATTGAAATAAAGATGATAGAACAAAGATGTTAATGTGTCTTCACACTTTCATAGATGCAAAGCCCAGGATTGGCCCGAGCTTGTTAATTACATCTATTACACAGTAGCTTAATCTCACTGTTGTCTGCATCTTGCATGTGTATTTGTGAACATAATGTGACTCTAAGATGTTGTGCTTCTCATTAAGTTGCGACCAAGGGCCTTAAAATGCAACATGTATCCTAATGTGCAGACTTAACACTTTAAAATCAGGCATGTGAGATATGTTAATGACAGACAAAATGACAAGATATTCCCAAATACAGCCGACCGCTTTATAAATGAATAAATAATCTTCTATCCAGATTCATCATTCATGCTGACATTTGAGATTCATACAGGAAGCAATTTACCAGAAAACAATCAGTTGCTGTGCTCACCTTGCTCCCCTCTCAAGCTGAAACTCTGCCTCTCATTCCTGATCCCCTGTTCCTACGCCTACACACAAATTCTACAGTAACTGAATACAAGTCTAGTGTGTCTTCTGGGGGTGGTTAAAAGCATTGTGGGAGATGTAGGAAATCAGTGGATGACACAGGTTTTTTGAATGCCGCTATAGACGCATCCGGGTAGTTTCATAAATGCAATGGTACCTCATTATTACACAATGTGTGTGAAATAATCTCCCTGTTTGGATGTTTTTGCTAATAAGTCAGCCCTTGAGGTTCTGGGAAAGCAGCTACATGTTGGAATTATAGTCATCATTTGCCATTCAAATATAAATTATAATCCAAATATGACATCTTTCAGACTATTATTGTCAGTCAAGCACTATGGCTGTGTTTGTTAAGTCCAATTTCACTCCACACTTGCAGTCTCACCTGTTGGTTTGAGCACAGCTGACAATGATTGATACAAATATCTCTGCTTTCAGCACCAGGGTAAATGGTTTCACAATCAACACTTGCAAATACAACATGCAAATCAGCCAGTGAATTTGTCTATGTGTTAATGAAAAGACACCAATTAACCACTCCCGGGATTTACACTCTAGGGCAGCCTTGTACTTTCTACTTATTCATTCTGAACTAATCTCTTTGGTTTTGTGATAAAACTGTTAACTGCTGTTAATTTTTGCTTTCACAAATGCATTTCTATATGCACCAATTTTCTTTCGAAATAGGATGCATTTGTTTACCTTTGACATTTTAGGAACTTAATTTATTCAATATTAATAGCGAGGATCACTTTAACTTCTTTGATTACACCATGAAGTAAACAAGATGTGTTTGAATAAATCTTGCCAAAATTAAATCTCTGCAGGAAGGAAGGGAACACACCGATCTCTGGATCTGTCAAAATGACCTTTCACCTCCCAAAATAAAGGTGCCATAGCAACACTGAGCAGAACTAGACCTTTAACCCAGAGAGGCTTCTCTGTTTGACATGAAAAAAAGATTAACAACAGGACACTGGAACTCCTTAATGAACCATCCTTCTGTGGACTGCACAAAAGAAGACTTGCATTTTCCCATGTAACAGACATGTTTCATTTAAGACTAAAACACATTACATCAGAACAGATGTATCACCAAAATTAAAACATGAACTTTGAGCCCCCGCTGCTATGCTTTGCTTCCACTATAATTAATGAACAACAACAGGCGTGAGAGCGGCATGTAAAGCCAAATTTATATTCTGGTGTTTTTGCCCATTTGCATAGCTACAAGCCAACAGGATGTTACTAGTGCGATGAACGGTAATTCACTAAAAGGTTGGCCTGAACAGGAAGGAGTGTGATCACAGCTCAGTTCACCACAAAGATGAAGAAATGCAAGAAAATAAATTAATTATAAGTATACAAAAAAAAAAAAAGCTCACATGAAAAGTACAAACAATGACTGCACTGTACAGTTTGAATAGTTGGTTTTACTCCAATACAAAGAAGTTCTTTGTGCATTATGACCAGTGTTTGGGTTTATACTTGGGCACGTTTTACTACCAGTGTCTACGTTTCAAAATGAAATTAAGCAACCTCTAGCGGTCGTTGATGAAAGTGCGTGTGAATAACGTGTTCGATTTACTCCGGCAAATCCTGATATAACACATAAATACGGATTTCCTCAGATCCCTGAAAGGTCTACACAAACTAAATGGCACTAGATGCAACCGTACACGTTAAAACAATAATGAATAAATAAATTCACATTTTTTAAATATAATGCTTTACTTGAGTACTTGAGCGCTCAAAGCACTTTATGCAACATTCCTTATTCATACATGCACTTCATACAGCCTGACATTGTCTGCCAAGAAAAATTCGGGCCCTTGGACAAAAGTAGTTGACGACCCCTGCCCTAGACTCCACATAGCGCAAAACTGAAACAAAACAAAAAAAGCATCTGCAACAACTCATCTTTCTGATGGAAAACACACCACAGGGTTCCACGCTAGGAACATTTCTATTTACATTATATATGCTTCCATTAGTATTACTAGAGGGAATGGCATACATTTTCATTGTTATGCAGATGATACCCAGTTTTATCTGTCCATGAAGTCAGATGACACACACCAATTAGTTAAACTGCAGGAATGTCTTAAAGACATAAAGACCTGGGGGATCTCTAATTTCCTGCTTCTAAATTCAGATAGTTACTTTAACCTAAAAATCTTAGAAACACGGTGTCTAACCAGATACTTACTCTGGATGGCAGTACTTTGACCCCCAGTAACACTGAGGAATCTTGGAGTCAGTTTTGACAAGGATATGTCCTTCAATGCACATATTAAACAAATATGTAGGCTTGCTTTCTTGTATTAGTGCAACATCTCTAATATTAGAAACAACCTGTCTCAGAGTGATGCTGAGAAACTAGTTCATGCATTTATTACTTCTAGGCTGGATTATTGTAATTCATTACTGTCAGGTTGTTCTAAAAACTAGCTGAAAAGCCTTCCGTTGATCCAGAATGCCGCATCATAAGTACTGACAGGGAGTAGAAGGAGAGAGCATATTTCTCCCATACTGGCTTCTTTTCATTGGCTCCCTGTTAAACCCAGAATCAAATATAAAATCCTTCTTCTCACATACAAGGTATTGAATAATCATATCTTAAATCATATCTTAAATAATAATGAAATAATCTTGAATAATCTTATCTTAAAGATCTCATAGTACCATATCACCCAAATAGAGCCCTTTGCTGTCAGACTGCATGCTTACTTGTGCTTTCTAGGGTATTTAAAAGTAGAATGGGAGGCAGAGCCTTCAGCTTTCAGGCTCCTCTTCTGTGGAACCAGCTCCCAGTCTGGATTTGGGAGACAGACACCCTCTCTACTTTTAGGTTAAGGGCTGGATCAGGTTAACCTGAACCCTCCTTTAGTTGTGCCGCAATAGGCCTAGGCCTACACTCAGTGCATCATGGGGCTTCCCATGATGAGGTTTCTTCCTATTAAAAGGGAGTTTTTCTTTCCCACTGTTGCAAAGAGCTTGCTTATAGGGGGGTCATCTGACTGTTGGGGTTTTCTCTGTATTATTGTAGGGTCTTTACTTTACAATGTAAAAAACACCTGGTTGTGATATGGTGTTATATAAATAAAATTGGTTCAAAATTCAAAGGAATACTTCGAGGTCCTCCTAAATCTCACTGATACACCTTCTGTAGAGGAACCAGAGTCTGGGGATGAGGGGGACAACTCATCACCCATCACTGGGGTTGAGGGCACTGAGGTAGTTACACAACTCCTTGGTGGCAGGGCCCAAGGGTGGTTGAGATTCAGTTCCTGAAGGCTCTAGATGTTGTAGGGATGTCTTGTTGATGTGCCTCTGCAACATGAAAATCTGAAGCAGTGCCTGGCAAACTGGGGCGTTGGTCTCCATCTTTAACAAGGGGGACCGGAGAGTGTGATTCAACCATAGGGGATCACACTCTTCAGCCTTACTTACATCTAGTGGGGTGCTGTGGGAGTATGGGGTCTCTGGCCAGTTGTTATGGGCCATTCAGTCCCTGTACAAATGCAGTGAGAGCTTGGTCCGCATTGCTGGCAATAAGTTGGACTCTTTTCCAGCGGGTGGTGGACTCCGCTAGGACTGCCCTTTCTCACCGATTCCGTTCATAAATGTTATGGACAGAATTTCTGCCTCAGAATCTCATCTCTGCTCTTTGCGGATGATGTGGTCCTGTTGACTTCATCAGGTGGTGGCCTCTAGCTTGCAGTGGAACGGTTTTACAGCCAAGTGTGAAGTGGCAGGTATGAGGTCATAGTCCTCAGCCAGAAAAGGGTGGAGTGCCCACTCCCGATCAGGGACAAGTTGCTGCCCTAAGTGGAGGGGTTTACATATCTCGGGGTCTTGTTCATGAGTGAGGGGAGAAGGGAGTGAGTGATTGACAGATGGATTGGGGCTGCAGTGATACAGATGGTGCACTGTTCCATCATGGTAAAGAGAGAGCGGAGTGTAAAAGTGAAGATGTCCATTTACCGGTTGAGCTATATCCCCATCCTCACCTATGGTCACAAGGTTTGGGTAGTAACCGAAAGAATGAGATAGAAGTGGTGGAAATTAGCTTCCTCTGAAGGGTGGATGGCCTCTCCCTTAGAGATAGAGTGAAGAGTGCACCCATCCAGGAGGGGCTCACTGTAGAGCCGCTACTTCTCCACATTGAAAGGAGCTAGTTAAGGTGGTTCGGGCATCTGGCTACGATGCCTCCTGGGCGCCTCTTAGGTGAGGTGTTCCCAGCATGTCTACTGGGAGGAGGCCCCGGGGCAGACCAAGCGCACGATTGGATTATATCTCAGCTGACCTGGGTATGCCTCAGTGTTCCCCCAAATAAGGTGGAGGAGGTCGCTGGGGAGATTGAGGTCTGGCTTTCTCTGCTTAGGCTGCTGCCACCATGTCTTGGCCCTGGAGAAGCAGAAGAAAATGGATGAATGGATGGATGGACGGACAAATAAACTGAAAATAGACAAAATGGTGTTTTCCATTACTTTTATATTTTATAAATTTTTAGCAGATGAAATCACCATAATAATTATTGGTATTTGAAAACATTTAAATACTGTGAATCCCTTATTTATACACTTTCATGCAGTGCTACCACTTATCTCTGATTATAATGCTTCATGCTGTTCAAACTACTTAAATCAGTCCATCTGAAAGCCAGTTTAATGGTAAAACAAAACCCTGTGGTGCAGTGTGTCACAGATCAGCATGGATGGCAGTCTGCTGGCTAACAGCAACCATACTGGGCATCCCTCTGACGACAACACACACACACACACACACACACACACACACACACACACACACACACACACACACACACACACACACACACAGAAAGAGAGAAGGCTACACAAATACATGACAGCACACACTCTCTACTTGAAGTCCTGACAGCAATGTTTGCTTATGTCAAATAACCACCTCTAAAGGAAAAAAAAAAACCCTTCAGCAAAACAGGCAAGTGAGTCAAACTGAAACGAGGGAAGAGAGCTATTTACTAAATATCAATCTATTTACTTGGCCTATGCACACATACACACACACACACACAGAATTGTACATGCACTATCTAGAGGTCAGTGACTGTCTTGGAAGCAACTACCTTACCCAAGCGTGATGGTGATTAATTTTATTCCCACTGGTACACACTCCCTCCCACAAGACATGTCACTCCCACTGCAAAGGAAATTACGCGAGAGAGAAAGCGAGAGCGAGAGGGACAGTGAGAGAGAAGATGAAACAGAAATGAAGTGAAGATGAAGACAAAGAGAAGCTCGATAATTTTAAGCATAAACAGTTGGTGTTTCTCCGCCACATTTTGTGCAGCTGAATCTCAATCAGTCAGGTCCATTCCAAGCCAGTCAACAGAACTGGCCAATCACTGTGAGATAATTAGGCAGTTCACTGTGACATCACTAAGACCAAATCTGCTCTTAAGTGATTTAATTACAGATACCACTCTCCAGAGCTTGGAAAAAAAAAAAAAGGGGACTGATCTTTGAGTTTTTGAAGTTGTTTCATCTCTCATCCAAGAAGCTTCTTCAGTTCAGAACTAAAGAAGGTTCTTGGTCCAGGTACCTTTTTTCTTTCAAGCTCTTGAGGCTACCATGACCTGGATAACTGAGCACCTACACAGACATACAGATGGCACTATTTGTAGGAAGTAGGAAAGGTTGGATCCCAGGTCAAGTGCTACGAGTGAATTAAGTTTCAGTAGTGCTTCTCAACCAAAATACTACAAAACATAAAGACAAAAATTTATCCAAAAGCAAATTTAAAAGATTTGTTTTTAGCTGCTTTTAAAAAGAGACCATTGAGTCTACAAGCTCTTAAGCTCAGTTCCAAAAGAGCTCAAAATCTGCCATGTGTTGGCTTACAGTGGACTCAAAGAGCAGAGTCAAACAACAGTTTTAAAAGGTTTATTGAAGGGCTTAAAAGAGCTTGCAACCAACTGGCGAGTGACTCGGGAGTTTGGATATTTCATAGGTCAGCGACCAGAAACTCTGCAAGAGAGAAGAGAGGATGTTAGCTGTGTCCAAGGTGAGTTGAACAGAATTTTGCTGGGGTTAAGATGTGTTTCCTGGACAGGAGCTCCAGAGGAGGACTTGACTGTCAGGTGGGAATTTGCGACTGACAAGAGAGTGGGCAGGCAGGTGGAGAACAGGTAAGTCCTTTCCTTGGCTGAGAATGAGAGAAACAGACTTGAACAGGTGGATTTGGTTCTCGCAAGACTCCTCGTGTAATGGAGATCCAAATGAACGTTTTTTTTTAAGTCAAGTTTCAAGTGGAGAATTAAGGAGAAGAGAGATACATGAGGTCACAGAGTGAAAGGCAAAAACTCCAGCAGGTAATGAGCCAGCCCAGCAACTCCACCTGAGACTCAAAGGGAAAGGGTTAGAGAAGGAGAGAGAGAAGAAGAAAAGGGGGAAAAGAAGACAGAAACCCTACCCTGCCAGGACCCTTAAGAAAAAGTGTAATGTGGGAATTTAAAAGTGTAATGTGGGAATTTAAGAGACTTAGTCAGGAGCCTCGCACTGGCATTGTGAACATCCCACAGACTTTACAAGGAGGTTTTGTTAATGTAACTCAACTTGGCAACATTTCTTAAGTGATTAAACAAGAATGAACCAGAGCATGAGCATACAAAGTAAAAGCTGAATCAAAAGTCACTCAAAGGTTCCTGATAAAAGATTTAACAAAAGTGTCAAGAGTACCTAGAGTTTCCTTTACCTTAGGCACAAATCTGTCAGGGACACAAACAAGGATTTCTGTTTTCTCATTATTAAGTTGGATAAAATCCAACTTTAAATGGAGTCTGAGCACCATTACAAGTCCTGTAGCCGACATCTTGGGGCTTAAAAGATTATATTATAAAAAAATAAAAAATAATATATATATATATATAT
>JASGAU010409826.1:0-12968 GCA_030220045.1 Australoheros facetus
TTCAGCAGGACACGCGAGGGCGTGATATCCCATACTATATGTGTTGTACCTCGTTCCTCTCCTTCAGGGAACAGAAGTTATAGACATAACTATTCGATTTGACCTCTCCTCCTCTTCCTCTGTCCTCCAGCTGCTCTCTGCTGTCAGGAGGAACCAGAGGGGCTGGCCTTAATTATGGGGAAGAGGTTGAATGTGACACTGATGCAGGACGTGGCGATAGCGTCTCCGGGGCCAGGGCCGAACAGGACATGCCTCACTCCCTGTTGCCACAGCCTGAGACAATGAGAGCTATTGCAGACCATCTGCTGCCATTGCCCCTCCCAACAATCCTGGGCTCATGGACAAGTAGTCATGTGTGTGCACGAGTGTGAAAGCAGCTTCTCCCAGCCTTCTCCTCTGTTGCTCTACCGTCACTTTAATATTTCTCCCGCTGGGGCCCCATGCTGACACACCTACCGTTCAGGAAAAATGGGACACAGCAGCAGCGGGGAATGTAAAAACATTTACAAACTCAATTAAAATTGTAGCAGACTGTGAAGAATCCTTAGGAAAATAAAGGTCTCGATTTACTAAACATATTTGTTGTACTTTTGGGGGACAAAAGGTTTCACTCATGACATGTTTGTTGTCTTTTTAATGCAGTGGCTCAAATCTTCAGGCTCCCATCATATTTGAGGAGCACTGGCTGAATGTAGCAGCATGGTTAACATGGTTAACATGGTTACTGCGCAGTAAGAAGGTCCTGGGTTTGAATCCACCATCTGTTTCTTTCTTTCTGTGTGGAATTTGCAGGTTTTCTCCGAGTACTCCGGCTTTCTCCCACAGCCCAAAGACGTGCAGTTACTGGGGTTAGCTTAACTGGTGATTGTAAATTGCCCATAGATGTGAGTGTGAATGGTTGTCTGTCTCTCTGTGTTAGCCCTGTGACAGGCTGGTGACGTGTCCAGGGTGTACCCTGCCTCTCGCCCTATGGAGATAGGCTCCAGCCTGTAAGGATAAGTGGAAGACGATGGATAGCTGAATCCATTTTTTATTGAAAATTCTTTCTGGAAATAACAAATTAAAACATACTTGTTATAAACTCTTATTCTGTCCACATCTTGATTCAATTATGTACAATTTCATGCTAAGAAGGAACGAGCCCAATCGTTGAAGCAAAATATTCACTTTCCGAGCTTGTGTTTTTCCCCCGAGGCTCACTTTTTTAGTGGTTTTGCTGGCATCCCACAGGCAGGAAGTAAAAATCTTTTATTTTGTGTTGAACAGCAGCAGGGACAGAACTGCATTAAAACAAACCATAATTAAACACTTATTAACATGCTCGACTTGTTCATGAACTATTTACATGTCAAGAACACAAAGAGCTGCAGTAGGAGTGAGTTTGTGGTGAATTAATGTCCAATATTCAGTCTCCCTTTAGCCCTGTTGTGGTATATAAGACATATCTGGCAGCTAAAAGCCTGTAGAGGAGTTCAGTTATGAGGCTGGCATACGGCAACAAATAAAGCACACACACAGCCACGCTGTAACAACAAATTATTTTCTGTGTACTTCCGGGTTGCCTGTTGTAGCTGTTTTTGTGCTGGCGGTACGTGTCTCTCCTTTGATTAAGCTAACATGTTTTTAACATGGTGAGCTCGGCACTGCCAATTACCTATAATATTCTTGTATACTTTTATAGAAGGAGTGCAGTGAATGTGCAGCCTGACAACATGAAAATAAGCTCTAATGAGCACTGCTAGTTTTCTGCTGAAGAGATATTCAAATGTAAACTGCAGGGCGAGACATTCAGTGACGGCATCGCTTCTCGTTTCAGCGAGCATTAACGTTATCCACTGTGAGCACTGTAAGGGCGCTGGTTCTCATGGTGTGCACATATTTTTGATTTATAGTAGTATTTTGTCTTAAGTATTTTGGTTCTCACACACACACACACACACACACGCCCTGCCTCTGAGGGGTGGTTAAGGTTATTTCCACCCCAGCTATAGTAAATCCATTGTTCAAAGAATAAACTCTGGCCTACTTTCTTATGAACAAGTTTAATTCTATTTAAGCACGAATCCTCAATGGCTACAGCAGGTCTCACAAGATAGAAAGTAAAGCAAAGTTAAAAAAAAAAAAAAATGCCATTAAATACATAAGCAGTCAGCAGCTTGTGTGAACATGTGTGTGCGTGTTGTTGTTGGGTGTTCTGCACTGTCCTCCCAAACTGTGTTGTAATTCAGAGTGTCAGCTCTATGACTGTGAGGGGACGTAGCCCCTTCTTACATATGGTTAACGTCCCGTTTGTCACTTTTATGGTGAAAAGTTTTGGGCCATTCTGGCGGAAAGTTGCTCTGTGAGGCGCTGTTTGGTAACATTACCTTCTCATTGAGGTATCGAAGTGCGCGCTTCCACATCTGTCATACACTCTACATAAAATGACAGATATGTAACATCACTCGCTGAGTCATCGCCTCCCCTTTGAGACCTCAGGGTGAGCATTTTAATCACCACCATCTTGGTTTTTGATGCCTCAAGCCTGGTGTGAACTTTTCAGACAGTTAAAGCATGCCCAGCCTTAAGGCACTTCTTCATTGGCTTCAGTTTTCAGTTTTCTTTTATGCAGTCTGTTGATCAGAGCAGGGTTTTATCTATAACTTTTCTTATGGAATTTTATTTTTACTCTTTTTTTGGGTGGGGAGTTTGTGTTTCTCTGCCCTTCAGAAATCGTGAGGAAAATGATTATTTGAACTGGCGTGAAATTCGTCCATTTGGGTCGTGCACTGCTTTGACACAGAGTCAGAGTTGTACGCCTTTCTAGATTACAGCTGGATTACAATTCTTGCTGACACAAACAACAGCTAGAGAGTACGGTTTGGAAGAAATAACATTATAATGCAGTCTGTCTCAAAAATCTTTTTTTTTCTTCCAAACAGCAAATCAGCCGCCTCACCTCACAGCTCTGCTGATCAGTCTAATTTCTTGCTACCTAACAGACAACGCTTTTAAGTGTTTGTAGCTGGAGTTAGGAAAACTTAAAGTGTGATCACCTTTATGATAAATGAACTCTTTTCCTTCTTGCTGACACCTCTCACATAGTTCAAATTGACTTGTAAGTAACATCAACTAATCACACGAGTAATTATCTCACACCCACTGCCACTATCATCAAATTAAAAGTGAACTCAAGATTAAAACTAATATCAAAATAAACTTAATTTAATATCTACATTTACTTGCACTTATGTTAACGAGTGTTAACATAGTAGCGTCGGCTCCAGGTAGCAGCAGCCCCTGGATGAGAATAACAATGAGGCTAATTAAGCTCTCCCACATGGCATTGTCAAATATTTATGCCCCAATATCCGCTCGCCTGTCAAATGATTACTGCCTGTCGTTGGTGAAAGCACAACAAGTGCTGTGTTTTATCTTTGGTGTCTCACAGTCTCCCTTTTGTTCCTGCATCTTTTTTTGTCTCAGTATTTTTTCCTCGTCTAGGTTTTTATCTATATTTTCACCTCCTCTCCTCTTGTTCTTGCGTGAATCAGTGCCTTTATCCCTTTTTGGATGCATCATTCTTTCTGCCTGCATCTTTGTTTTCGTTTTTCATAAAGTGAAGTAACTCAAAAAGACTTTTTGTTGATTTACCATCATAACCAACAGTGCTCCAAACCAAGAGCTCCACTCCTCCTTACTTTGGTTTTCTGCTGCTCTGTTTTTCTGTCAGTTATAAGGGGAATTGCAGCTGCATGCAGTAACTTTTACAGAAAGCCAAGCAGAGACGTTGAACATGCTTTATATATGCTGCACTCTTTGGTGACTGTGGCTCAGGAGGTAGAGCAGGTCACCTACTAATCGGAAGGTTGGCGGTTCAATTCTGGGCTGCATGCCAAAGTATCCTTGGGCAAGATACTGAACCCCAAGTTGCTCTCCGACACAAGCGTTAGAGTATGAATGTGTGTGAATGGTAGACAGTAAGCACTTAGGTTAGTTACACTTGGAAGTGCTTGTATGAATGGTTGCCCTGAGGGAACAGCACTTTGAATAGTGATTAGATCACGGGCTGTAGAAACCAAAGAAAATCTTGGTTGACTGAAATCATACCTTATTTTCAATCAATTAAAAAACACATAATCTGTAGATTAACCAAATCTACCACACTGCAGTTTGAGGTCTGCCCGCTACAACAATTTACATGTGTTTGTGTTTGTGGGAGTGTTTGAGCTCATAACCCAGTACTGCATGCTGATTTAAATATGTGATTTCAGCCAAACACACAAAATGCACACAGATGAACAGTAACACAATGGTTTGCAGTAGTCCCAAATTGGCTCCAGGGAATGTATTATAATAATAATAACACAGCCAAAGCTGCTGCAAAGCATCCCATAATGGTAGTGTGTGATAACTCATCACTTTACTTTGTCCCTTGTTTAAAGCATCAAACTCACTAATCCAAGTTGCTGTGTGGTATACAGTATATGATCTGTGTGCGTATACTGGTTGCACATATCTCTGGTGACATCTAAAAATGATTTTTCCACTGAGTAACTGTAGTGGGGACTTTACCTGCTGAATTAGTTTGCTTTATTCATTCGTATGCGCTAATGAGACAGTTATCCAACCAGGAACCTCATTTAGATGATCTTTGCACAGCTTATAGATATCACTTGGCAATAACACTTGCCTCATCTGAGGAGCAGCAGCTCATATTGGTTTACACATGTGGCAGCTCAGAAAGCTCGTACAGTACTCTTTTGACCAGTTGTTTCAGAAAGCACTAACGAATAATCTATAAATAATTGTCATTTAGGTTTTTGACTTGGAAGCTGTTTTTGTTATTGTGCATTCATTACATATGAACATAATGCACTCTAGAGAAAAACAAGTATCCATGGCCAGTTTAGAATCACCAGATAACATAACATGCATAACAATGGTCTGCAGGACTCAAATGGTCCTTGTGTTGTGACGACAAATGAAGAAGTACATATAAAGCCATGACCATCCAGTGCCGGCAGCTTTTGTCACTGTTTTTCTCAGCGTCTGTGTTTACCTCTTATCTTCTAATTCCATCTCCATACACAACAACATCTGCACCGCTTCCTGCTCATCATCCTATCACTGGGACTACATTTTGTGTGTCTGCGTGCAGATACGCGCCCACTCAACAAAATGATGTCTCCATACAAGTAAAGTGCATTCTCATTCTCAAGTGCATTACATTTTGAGGGAAACTTATTTCCTCTACAACAAAACAGCTTTCAATCCACACAACTAAACTGAATTGTCAGTAATTTTTTTTTTTTTTTTTGAGAGAGAGAGAAATCTATTTCCCCCTCAACAAAAGACCTCACAATTCAAAAGACTGACAAATTCCCTCTGAGGAGGTTGACTTAGGAAGTAATGTCACAAAACTGTAACCAGTGATTCCAACATGAAATCATTATTTTCAGTTTATTTCACTTACTTTTGTCTTAAAAAAAACTCCCTCAAACTCAGTGTTTGGTTGGGTAAAGGAAAGGGTCGTTTTGGCTTAAATACAGTCTTTCTTAACCACAGTAGAGGTTTCACCTTTTTTGTGTACCAAATTAAAGAGTCCACTCATCCACAGATTTACTGAAATGGAGCACCGATAGAAAAGCAAGAAAATAAAAGGTATAATTATGTAATATACAGAATATGTATTTATTTAGTTTAAATACAAACATAATCTGGATGAATATATTTTTCCCTTGAAACAGTTTAATCAGTTCAATCAAATGGCAAATTTGAGTTTACCTTTGTAACATAATAATATTTTCTAGAAAATATAATCTCAAATGAGTCAGTGTTGATGATATAAAGTTGTTCCTTGCGATGACGTTCACACAGTAATCATCTGTAATCTGTAATCATCAAATAAAAATTGTTGTTTAATTAATATATATGAATGTGGAAACCCTTCAAATTATGATAGAACACATTTGCATTTCCTATAATACCAGTTTTAAAATGTTGAATGCTTTTTCTTTTTTTATCTCCAAAAAATATCATAAAAATGAATACTGATATTTGTACTGCAGAACTGAGTGTGACAAGTAAATAATTTTGACCCCCTCTGCACTCATTTTTTTCACAAATCCACACTAAATTTTTCCTTTTTTTTGAGCCTTCAGATTTTTTGGTAAATTTAAAATATAAGACTCGCAATTACTGAGAATATCTCTTTATCATATGAATGTATTATTTAGAGCATATATAGTATGTATGAAGAGCACTTGACTATAATACATTTTTCTTTGTTAATATTTTATGTGTGTAGTTGTCAATTTGAGTGATGTAACAGTAAATATAAATGTTACGTCACCATACTTAATTATTTATAACTTCATTATTTCCCATGCATGTGATATTGCTGTAGGCATAAAGATACATTGTTAGATGCTTATGGGATGAGGTTTGTTGCAGGCTGTAGTGTCTCTAACAGGAAATGTCACACATCACAGGGCTTATGTGCACATATATGCATAAATTATATGATAAGTTTTACTCAGTTATCTGTTAGATTTAAAAATACACGATTTTAAAATTACACATAAATTGATCTTTAGTAAACTTTAACTTACTAGCGTGGACTTGTTTTCAATGAAATGTAATGCATTTGATGTGAAACATGACCGTCAAAAATGTTACTGCGTTGCTTAATGTTTATTATCATATTTATAATATATGAAAATAAAGAAATTTGACTGCAACACTTGTTAATTGTAGCAAGGGATGAAGGGATCAGTGGTTCCTTTCGAAGCTTGAAGGGAACCATTTTACAAAATTTTACAATTTTGCAACTTTACCACAACATGATAACGTTGCAGAAACAATCAGAAAGACTAACACATAAAAGACGTCATTTTCTTTGCCAATAATTCACAGCTTTTGCCTGTTGACTCTGACTGTGGCTGACCAGTGCTTCATACAGTGTCCCCACATGTGCATCTCAGTGTATTCCAGTGATACATTTGTATGTTTGTAACAGCATACATACTGTTGAAGAATTGAAGAATTATTCAAGCAATCAGGATAAAATATTTGTTAATAGTAGAGAATAATTTCCAAATTTTCATGCTGCAGATGTACTTTCTGGGTGGGTTTTGATTCCTGGGTAGACCCAATATGTCATAAAACATCAGAGAACACCACAGTAGACTGTGTTTGTCTTGTGTGATACATTATATACTCTACTCTGCTTCAGCAAAGCAAATTCTGTGTTCTTTTTGGATTTGACTTGTAATAAAAAGACTTCAGCTGTGCAGTAATCTGTTAAACTGTGAGGAAAGGCACACACAGCGCCGCCTCCTACTGCTTGAGATATGGATTTATATCAGTTAGTGGGCACCCAGGTGCACTTTTCTAAGCTTTGCAGTAGGTATACCTGTGAGAACATCCTGCGCTCACACACACACACACACACGACACCTGTCATCTAGGTAAACTGTTCTGCTCTGTCTGACAGAAGAGGAGGACTCTGTCACAGTTTCACTTTTCACAGTGTCTGTCGAAAAGTTTGTCAGTGTGCAGCTCAGTGAATGGCGGAGTTGCCGAATCACAGACAGATTAACGCACCTTTCTCACACCAGTTTCTTCTTTTGATAGAGAACCCTTCCATTCAGTTCTCCTTCTCACGAGCTGTTCCCTGCCAGACAATGCAAACAGCATGTTCCCAGAGAGGCTCTAATCTGCTCAGCCAGAGCACTTTCGGCACTGTGTAGCTTCTTGGACAAGAGCTTCTGTGATAAGGGCTGCTGTTCTCTAAAGGCGCTCTAATTAAATGCATCGGTAGTTTTGACACCAACAGGAGACGGGCGGCATCAGAAAGGCGCGGTCCTGCCCTGCATGTTGATTGTTGTTTTGTGTGTTTGGTTTGTTTGCAGCACAAAGAGATAACAGGGCGCACTCATTGAATTCAGCCACCTGAGGTCTTTGCATGCCCCCATTGTGGAAAATTATTTCAGCCCATATTGAAGATGATGATGCAGGTGTTTTCAAGTTTGTGCCACTGGTCTAAGTTCCCGCTGCAGCAGGAAAAATGGAGCACGGTGGGAGATATTCAGGCTCACTTTCCTCCTTCATGAGTTGAAGTTGTTGAAAGCAGTACTGCGTATAAGACTCAATTATCGTAGTGCGTAATTGCTGGCTGAGATTATTCTTTTTTTCCTCAGAGAAGGCCATTTTACTGCCATTTATACTTACAGTATGAAATATATTGCCCACACAGGGATAAATGTCCATCACAGGAATGAAAGGAAATTTTTTTTGGTTCTCATTTCCTGAGTTTGCTTCTGAGTTTTCATATCCAAAAATGCATTATATTATGCTCCGCTAGCTGTCAATCACTTGATGCACGCAATAAAAAGTAAATGCCCCCAGAAAAAAAAGAGAAATAGCCCCAAAAAGAAGAAAAGGAGAAGTTTAGTTTCAGACAGTATTAAAGTTAAAGCTGAACAGTGACATGCCGTCACTCAAGCTGAGCGTATCTAAATCAGTCAGCACTGTAACGCAGACCGAACTTTTTGTCATCAAAGTGCTGCAGTACAGGAGAGGCTCGGTTCTCTGTATTCGCAAATGGGTGTCAGCAATAGCTGACGCTCTGCACTCACAGTCTGCTGCACATACTGTATGTGGGTGTTAAACTTGTACTTGTAAACCACGAAACAATTGAATGGTAAAGTCTGTTGGATTCTGCATGATGTCCATGTTTCTGCTGACGGGTCCTATTACAGAAGTTACAGCAAACAGCGTTTATCCAAAGTATCGAAGGGCAGGCACACAGGAAGAGAGCGGCAGCAATTCGCTTTACATGTGACCAGGGCTGTCTGAGATAGCACATCCGAGACCAGCCTTTGTGTGGAATCATTGTCTGAGTCTATGGCAAATTTTCTTACATCACAGCAAATATATCTTGATTTGGACCTGCACAGAGGCAAAATTGATGCTGATCCTCTCGTCCAGCTCCCGGGAGCTATCAGCAAGCGAGCTGCTCTCCAAACTGTTGGTATAACCTGAGATTTGAATTGGAATCCTGATTTATGCTGTGCATTACTGAGAACACCAACAATCATACTGCAATCCTTTAACTGCTATATGTAAACACGTGATACTGTTTGCACTCTGTTATTTGCTTAGGTTGGAAACTGTCGCTGTGGTTGATGTTCCATGCATTCAATTGATTGCAGCTATTTGCCGTGCGGTGACTGACACTTGCATACAAGCATGGTAATTTCTGTAAAAATATCTATTATTGGAAACCCTTATTTTCTCACTGTGAAAATGAAACAAACAAACTGATTAGCTGCTTATGCAAGTGCATCATAGAAAAAAATTAATGAAAAATCCCATCTTCTGTTTGTGCACATGTTTGTATGCTGAAAGCAAAGCTGTGCGCGAGTCTCAATTATCATGGTGTGTAATTGCAGGTTGAGATTAACTTCAGTGTATAAGAAAATAGACTGAGGATGAGAGAGAGGTCAGAGAACAGGGTAATGCAGATGTAGGTGTGTTATTGTGTATGAAGACAATCTACTGAGACAGTAAAAGATTCAACTTTTTTGTTTTTTTGCCCACAGCGGCTTTTATCGACAGTGGAGAGAGACAGGAAATGGGGGAAAGATACGGAGGAAGAGACGCGGGCAAATTGGCGACGGGCCGGGATGCAAACCCGCGCCGCCCGCACCGCACCGCAACGCGGCATGTGTATGTGGTCGCCGGCTTCACCACTAAGTCACCCAGGTGCCCCTGAGACAGGAAAAGATGATCACATTTAAAGGATGGAAGGAAGCCACTCGGATTAGGTCATTTTCAAGAAGAAAAAAACAAAATAAGAAAAAATGCTTTAGCTATTAATTTGATCACATAAATTAGTGGTGACACGAGGAAGCAGAATGTTCATGTAAATGTTACACTGCTAACAATATCCGGACATAATTATTGCTGATATGGAGCAAAACTGACAACATTCAGTCGCAGGCCGTCTTTCAGGCACTAAGGTGCCATGTATCATAACATGATAATACAGTTTTACTTCTTTTGTATATGTTATTTTTTACTTATTGAGAAATGATCTGTGCAGTGATGCAAATACAGAACAAGTACAGTCGAGTCCTGTGAAAAACTAAGAACATCCTCACTGCTTCCAATGGAATTAAGAGGGCAAGCTGCAGCCAGGCGCTGCTAATCAAATGCGCTTGATGAACTGATCAGCAGCGGCAGCACCGCCGCTATAAAAACAGACATATTGGCAGTTTGCCAGTCTGGAGTGTGCAGGTGTGTGTTAACAAATTCACCCCAAGGTAGGAGAAACCGCACACAACACACAAGAGCTACATCGCAAACTCTACAGGCCTCAGTTTGCATGTTACATGTTAAAGTTCATGAGAGTATGATTAGAATAAAGCACAGTGCTGCATTTGGTGGAAACCAAACACAGCCCATCAGCACTATTACGGTCCCTAAATTTATCCCTCAAGGGAACCTGAAGTACTTGTTGAATGGCAACGCTGCTGCCATTCAGTAAGTTTCCAATAATGATAAAATAGTTGCTTACAAAGGACAAACAGAAGAAAAGAGAGATGAGAGCTCAGTCAGACCACACAATGGGATTTCAGATTCAGGCCTCTCCCCTAAACTAGTTTTGGTAAGCTAGACTAATAGAAACAAAACTGATAAACAGGACTGCCCGTAACTTCAGACTCAACCTATAGTTAATAATCAAAGCTGTAAAAGCAACAGAAAGATAAAGCCGGTGCTGGTGGAGGTGAGGGAGGAGCAGCACGATCCACATTCTCTGGGTTTATATTCGTGCGGCATGCCTTGAGCAACCAATCAGCATGAAGAATAAATCAGAGATGTGAGATGACAGATTATTGATGGCGATAATAAAAACACAACAATATGATGACTGGACCAATGTACTGAGGTTGGCGTAACAAGCACCTCATCCAGTGGTGCAGAGGTGATGATTTGGGTTTGTTCTGCACCCGTCACCTGGAAACCTTGAAGTCATTGAGTTGACCATGAACTCCTCTGTATCCTAGAGTTAAATGTGAGGCCGTTTCATTCAACAGCAAAAAGCATGGCTGAAATTGGGCCACGCAACAGGACGACACTCCCAAACACAACAGCAAATCAACAGCAGAATGGCTGAAAAAGAAAAGAAGGGTTTGCAGTGAACCATATCTGAGATTGCAGTGAACCATATCTGAGATTGCAGTGAACCATATCTGAGATTGCCATTCAACATTTGCAACAAATTTACCCGAAATCCGTTCTCTACTTTTACAAAACACCTCGCCGAGTGACAGACGACGTGGGAACCTCAAAAATTTAATTGATTCAGTAATTCAAAGTTGCAGAAACATGCACACATACTGTGCAAAGGCACTTGTCTCCACCGAGCTCCAAAGTTTCACATTTGCAAAAGACAACAGAACCTGACGGACACTTTTGAAGTTGAAAGTGGCTTATCTCTAAATTTGTTTCCATCTCTGTCTCATTCAGAGGCAGCAGCAGCAGCAGCAGCTTCATCCAGTGCACTTCAAACAGACCAAAAGAATATGACTGATCAGCTGCCGTGGCTGTGTCCTACAGTATAAGCCCACTTTTACAGACACACTCAGTAATGCAGTCACACAATCTGTGGCTATTCGGGTAAAAATAAATAAAGGAGTTTCCATCAGCAGGAGACAATGTTGTTGTAAGATGGAAACTTGTTTCTATTGACCTCTACATTGAGAGCTGATGAATGTACTAGCGCGTGTGCGGAGGCAAAAGAATGAGGGCCTTCTCTCTTTCTGTCTCGCAGCATCCAAGCACTCATCACCCAGACGCAGTCCTTTTTTTTTTCTCCCTCACTCCCAGACACGCACAAGTACACAAAAAGAAATGAGCTAACGTAAACAAGCGCATGCACGCACATGCACTCATACATGCACATGCACACAGAGAGTCCTATCGTGGCTTATTTTTAGCTGTTCCCCCTACCCAGCCCTGACCTACATCACAGCATGAATAAAGCAGCAGAGAGATGAAGAAAGTGAGCTCATATTGGGAAAGGGGTGGGGCGTGATGGTGGTGGTGGTGGTGGGGATTCAGGGGAAGTAGAGGAGGGCGTCTGCTAGGGAGAGAAACACACACACACACTTGCAAATCCAAAAAAATGAACCCCACCCCCTGCCGTGACATGACAGTTTCAGTTCTGTCAGCAGGCCTCACCTGCAGCAGTGCTCCCTGATGAAGCAGCAGAGGGCGAATACACACACACACGCAGAGGCACACGCGCTTGCAAACACGGGGGATGCAGGACCTTGAAACAACAGCAAGTCTCATCATGCCTCAGACTTGACACTAGAGGCTGGTCTCGCTTTAAGTGAAAGCCTGACAAAAGCAGCGAGCGCTCGACTTTGAATTATCGAGTCTCTGTGTCGGCTGTCATCACCCCTTGAACAACACTTTGGTGCCTTCCGCCAATAAAGGTTAATCAAATGAGTAGCTTTTTAGGCGGAGCAGTGCTTCGGGACAAGATGGAAATTGGATTCGGGTACTGTTGCTCAGCCTCAAAGCACTCAAATGTTTTTGATGTAGGAGATCAATGCTTTGTTACGCCTAAGGCCGGCGAGCCTTTGTACGCCTGAATACATGATCGGTCTCTCTTTGACTGTGGAATTTAACACTCCTACTGTACACTCTACAAGGATGAAAGTCAGTGAGAAAAAAAAAAACCCTATGGGTGCTGCATGTAAGTCAATTACATACTTCATACACATTCATTCTATTGTAAGGGGAAAGTGTGAGCTGAACACCTCAAGGCTGGAATGTATTTATCCAAGGAGAGGATATGGAAATACTGTCCTCACTCTCGCCTTCCCTTTATTGGTGGAAAGGCCTGTTAGCCTCAGGAAACTACTTCTCTTCTGCTCACATCCGCATAAATACTCAGCACTGTACACACG
>JASGAU010409828.1:5940-24919 GCA_030220045.1 Australoheros facetus
GAGAGAAAGAGTTTTAAATCAATTCAATGACCAGAAACAGGACTCTAAAGAAATTAGTCCACTCATCCATCCATTATCTTTCACTTATCTGAAGTTAGGTCATGCAGTAGCAGGCTAAGCAGAGTGTTACAGACATATGTCTCCCCAGCCACACTTTCCAGTTCCTCATCCCAAGGTATTCCCAGACCAAATGAGAAATGCAGTCTCTTCAGCCGGTTCTGGGTCTACCCTGAGGTATCTAACCAGTTGGGTGTGTCCAGAACTTCTCCAAAGAGAGAAACTCAGAACACCTAAACCCTCAACTGGCTCCTTTTTTTTTTTTTTTTTTTACATGCATCTTCTCCAAGATCCGTCCTGATGTCTGAGCTCCTCAGCCCATCTCTAAGGTCGAACCCTGCCAGCTGAGGGCTGGGACGTAGATAAATTGGTAAATTGAAATCTTCACCTTTCTAAATAAATGTTAATATCTTGTCTGTATAAACATCAGCTGTCTGCTAACATGATAGTGTATCCTGTGATGTTTTTATGACTTGTCCTGGAGCCCTCAAAACATCAATCAGTGCAGCTTTAATGGTCCTTATTGAACAGCTGCATTCAGAACTGGCATCACATCTAAACTCATCTGGAATATCTCTGGAGAAAAGTTGGGAGTTTTGCTACTTATAATAATAGAGAGTGGTACAGAATACCAGCATCAGAGGGCCCTTCAACATTTAGATTATTGTATTTTTGGTCTGTTTTTTCATTCAGAATTATTGTACTGATTATACTTTTTCCTGTCCTCATGTAGAATCCCACTTACCACAGCATTTCACTTTTCCCATTCACTCTATAATAAACATCATCCTTTCCAGTTTCTCTTCTCCTCGCTATTGCACTCAAAGTGCATTTTCTTATGATGTTTGGAGAGGGAGAAAGATAGCAGGCTGAAGAGTCTAAGCCAATCAGTGTTACTCGGTTCCTTGCAGGATGTTCACTACAAGGTAGCCCGGAAAGCTGACAGAGCCAATCATCGCCAAAAGACCTCGCACACCGCCGGAAACAACCCCCCTCAACCCCCTCCAACGCAGACACCTCGTCATCTCATATTAGCCCCCCTGCAGGAGCTAAGACGTGCACCCACCCCCAACCTGGAGTCATCTGGCATCCAGCTTCATCTCAGAGCTTTCATGAGCTGAATCAACACGCCGCACCTCTACAGCCCCCGAGGCGAATACTGTACCTCCTCTGAATTACTTTGTCAGACGTTCCTACTGCTTCAGAACAGGTAATGTCACTTCTGAGATCAGCCAGCAAGTCTTTCATGTTATCACTTCATTTGCTGTTTGGAATAAACTGAATTTAAAAGCCCAACACGACATTTTTCAAACCACAAATTTGGAAATAAAATAAAAAAAATGTTTGTTTGCATTTGCCTCTAAAATATATTTATTTTGTATTTTTTTAATAAAACAGTGATGTTTGCATATCTTTAAGGGTGGATCAGACTGCTGCAGTTGGAAATATTTTTCAGGGAGCGGAGAAGTCTCTCCATGTAAGATGTTCCAGGAAACGCAACTTTTTCTGATGACCTGCTTGAAAAAAATCAGAATACAGTGATTCATTGGTACATAGGAAAAAGGAAATGTTGATAGTGGATTCAGAATTTTTCAAAATGTCAACAGTTTTAGGCTAAAGCAAACCTGACTCATCCAGTAGCCCACAGCTCATAGCGTCATACTTCCAGTTTCTAGTAAAAGTTTAAGATTGAAGCCCATTATTGTGACACAAACTGAAAAGTATTCATATTCATTCAATTGAATCATTGCATTAATTATTTAAACATCTCTTTTTGAGTCTGACTGGAAGTGAATACATAAATTAGCTGCCGGGAATCGACATCTTGCTAACTGCATTAAGGAGAGCCATTCAGGGACGCATGCTGTCTGACCTGACCGTCCCCCTTATTCATCCAGCAAAGCCAGCTTATTTACAGGTGTTTTACACTGTTCCCCCTTTAAAATGAAGAAGAACAGGAAAGCAGAAAATCAGGCTGTTAGTTGAAGAAAAGTGTGACCCATTGATCTACAAAAGTTTGATTTTACCATGTTGTAGCCAGAAATTACCACATACAGACATGAGGGTGGCAACTTGATGAGCAAGGTACATCCACAGATTGCATGGCTGCATCATACAGAGTAAGGAGCATATGGATGAAACCAGAGTTTCACTCACCAAAACTGAAGTACAGACTTCTTGATGGGCTCTTAGTATATCAATATATTAAGCAGAGGATTTCTTTAAAAAGAAAAACAAATTCCAAAGGTCCCAGTATCACAAAATATGGTGGAGAGGTGCAGTTCAGTGACGAAGATTAGCTGAGGTGAAGCCCAGGAGACAGCTGCAGCTTGACGTACTTTTGTAGAAAACCTGAAGTGGCCCCCAGATGACCTGCAGTTTGGACAACTTTATTGTTTTAAATGTGCCGTATAAATAAATTGGGATTGGATCATGCAGTTCCTCTTGTACATGTCTATGTTAGCACAACAGAGTTATTATGATTAGGTATTTTTCCTAAGATTTTTTAAAATATTTTTATTTAGTTTTGCATTTTTGTTTTCAATTCTCTTTAGTTTTGGTTAGTTTCAGTTTAGTTTTGTTGTTAATGTTTATTTTATTTAGTTTTTGTTATTCTTGGTATGTTTTATTTCAGTCTAAATACAGGGTGCATTTGCAACGTGCATGATGGTATTTCGTTCGAGTCCATATATGGTCTGGCTTCTAATGGGCTTCACTATTGGCTAGCCTCCACCTCGATATCAAGGTATGGTGACATCACACTGCAGATCACACGCTGCTCGTCTCACTGTTTTACTCAACCTTGAATGAATCACAATTGCTGCTCTCCATGGTGACAATGATGACTACAATGATGAGGACGACTTCGAAGATGTCTCTCGTCCTGCTTCGCAGCGCTTATGGAGAGGGGCAAGCATCACCTCTGTTTTCTCTGCCTGGGTTGGCACTACCAAGAAGAAGTAGATGCCCCATGTTTCCCTTTGAGGAGCATGGGCAGCTGCAGTGCTTGGGACAGTTGATTTGCTCCCTTAAAGTGTTGGTCATCACAATAAGAATATACAGTCTCACTGACAGAATAACTTTTAAGATAAAAAAAAAATATTTTATTTATCCCAGAACATGAAAAACAACCAAAACCTATATATGAGCTCTGAGCACAAGATCAACAGAGGATGGGGTCTACCACACAAGGCAAAGAGAGATGCCCCTGAGACAATCCAGCATGTAACAGCGGGGTGTAAGATGCTAGCAGGCAGGACATGCATGGAACGCCATAACCAAGTGGCTGGCATAGTATACTGTTCTGAGAATGGCCTGGAAGTCAAAATGGGATACGCCCCCAAGGGTGGGTGAGAATGACTGAGCTAAGATCCTGTGGGACTTCCAGGTACAGACAGACTGGTGATGACTAACCAACCGGACATAGTAGAGGGGGATAAGAAGAGGAAGAAAGCCGTAAAGATAGATGTAGCCATACCAAGTGATGGCAAAAGAAAGAACACGAGAAGCAGGAGAAATACCAAGGGCTCAGAGAAGAGCTAGAGAGGATGTGGAAGGTGAAGGTAACAGTGGTCCCCGTAGTAATTGGAACACTCACGGCAGTGACCCCCAAACTGGGAAAGTGGCTCCAGCAGATTCCAAGAATGACATCCGAGATCTCTGTCCAGAAGAACGCAATTCTGGGAACAGCTAAGATACTGCGCAGTACCCTCAAGCTCCCAGAAGACAGAGACCGCCCGCAGGGCGAGCAGGGATTTTTTTTGTGTTGTTTTGTTTTTGTTTGTGACTCACTTTCAAGCAAGCATAAAACAAACAAAGTTTTTTTTACAGAAAATAATGTAAGATAAATTTCTTGAAGACGTTTCACCTCTCATCCCAAAGTCTGCTTCAGTTGAGGAAGCCTTTAAGTTTCTTGAAGACATTTCACCTCTCATCCCAAAGACGTCCAGTCGCCTTTTATCCAGCTCCAGAGACCACTATGACTGAGAACCTGCACAGACAATGTAAGAAAAGTTAAAACAAGGGTCAAACAAAAAATGTAAAATAATTTAAAAGATATTAGATAATACTAATAGACACTACATTACAAACCTGTGCAATTATTAAAACATGATTAGGAGCAGTACAAGAATCAAAGACAAAATGTACACTGTGCACAATCAGAACTGGCACAGAACATTTTACTGAAATGCCTGAATAAACAAACATGTCTTTAGCTGTATTTTTTTTTTTTTTTTTAAATATTCCACACAAACAGCAAACCTTAGGTGAACACGTAGAGGTCCTTAGGTCAGGCACCATGGCCTCGATGGCGCTATCATCATGTCCTTGGACGAGTGAGCCGAACAGTTTATTTGCATGTGAACCTGAAGCAGCTCGGCCAGACATGAAGCAACACTCTGTAGGCAAAGGAGAATATTTGTTAACTAGATCCTGAATGCAGGAAGCCAGTGAAGGGACATTAGCAGTGGGGTGATATGAGACTGTTTGTTTATAGTAGCAGCATTTTGAGTTCCCTGCAGACTATCCAGGTCAGACTTAGTGAGTGAAGAAAATAGTATTATATGAGAAGAGATGAAAGAATGAAGAAGCATCTCCAGCTCTTCTTAGATTTCAATTTACTAATAGCACTGTTGCCTCACTGCACGAAGGTCCTGGGTTCAAATCCTGTCTGGGGGCTGCTGGGTCAAGCCTTTACCCACCCACTCCCACAGTGAGTTTGGGGAGCTGTTTATAACAGGGGTATATTGTTCTTGTCCAGGAGGGTCACATTTTCTGGGGCAGTAACCAGAACCTTTGTCCTATCGGCACTGACCTGCAGAGACATTTTCACTGTGCAGTCCCTGGAGGCATTAAGACAGTAAGTTATGATACTTGTTCATCACAAGGTGAAAAACTCTAAAATTAAATAAATAAATAAATGAAGTTAAAAACCTTCAAACCACACCTGGATAACCACACTTTCACTCACTAGTGCAATTTTAAAAAATCTCCACTCATGTTTTAATCAGTGGAAAAACTTCCTTTTCCACTTACAATGTTTCACACGGGCTGCAAAAAGAAGTGTTTTTCTCTGGCTCTGTCAGCAGCTAAAACAAATACATGTTTGTTGTTTTACCTCATTTTGCACTTTCTGGGGAGACTCGAAGAATCTGTTAATAAGTAAGACAAGCGACCGGATAACAGCCTGTCTGTGTTTCTGCTTGTGTTTGTTTTAGGGAAACATTCTTCTTGTGATGTCTCGACTGTGAATTGGGAAAGTATGCCGAAGACAGGTCACAGCTCTTCTTGTATTTGCACATTAAAAAGCCTTGCAGTTCCCTCTCATCGTTATTTTTTTTTTCTCCTCTACAACAGCGAAAAAGGTCCCCGCAGATGTTCCCTTAGCTTTTATGGCAAAAGCTATCTGACTGATACAAGGAAATGTCAGCTGAATCCAAAAGGAAAAAAACAAAAAGAAAACTGATTATTCCTTTCTGTGAAAGGTCACCGGCGGCGTGGGATCTCAGAAATGTAAGATAAATCTGTACAACATTAGGTGTACCGAGCCAAACCTGAGCTGGTTATATGTGTCTGTCCTCAGCCCTCGTCTCACACTCCTTTTTTTCCCCCACATTTGTTTATAAAATCTGTGGGCTTCTGATGAACTCCATGCAGCTCATCTTTTGTTTTGCCTTCACAGTGAGCGGACACAGTTTATAGCAGCTGCCACAATCTGACATCTCCATCAGGCTGATAGTTCGCATGCAGTCATTTTGTTTTCTTCCACAGGTGACCGCTTTGCTCACTCATACGGGCAGTGGAAGATGTAAGACGCTTGCTTTTTATGGACTGCATTCTTAAAAGTTGGGAGTTATGTTTTTTTTTTCCTCTTTTTTTTTTGGATGCTCTGTGCAGAAGACACAAAAACACAGGAGGTGATAGAAAATGTTTTGCACCATGCATCACTGGAGGACCTCTTAAAAAAGGTTCTCCTCTGATGGCCAAGGCAATTTCAAGTTGCATATGCAACCATCTTATGCTGTGGTGTGTATTTTTTAACACTGTACTGTAGATAATAAAAAACACAATCTAGGACCAGAGCAGGTGGATGAAAGTGTTTCGTGTCACTCCCTTTTGACGATCTTGCACAAATTTCCATTTGAACTTGGCACAGCACGCCTTTGCTCCTGCCTAATGATGCAAATTATTAAAATGCTTTCCCTCCACAACCTGTTTCATTGCGTTTCCTTCCAGAAATAATTGAGGAATCTTTTTATGTTTTCAATTAGCCGCCTCCCCCTCCTCTCTCCCTGTTCTTCCTCCCCAGTTGACATTCATTCTAATTGCCAAAGATTCTGGCTCTGCTTGGAAATGTTGCAGGGGCATCACAATAACAGTCGCTTTATTTTCTCTGTCAATCTTCTACAGTGGAAAGGAGGAGTGAGAAGGAGTTTACAAATAATTACTGGAAGAATAAAAGCTTTAATTTTTTTCCTATTTCTGCATCAAAAAATAATGCATACTTATTCCTCTCAGGGAGTAATTACAGTGAATGTTGACACAATTGTAGACTATTTTTGTTGCTTTCATACATCTCTGAGAATCCTGCTGAGAGTCTCCAAAGATAATCCCTCATGTTAGCGTTTCATTACCTAAGTAAAAGTTTGATACCTAGCAGAGTCTCATTCTGTGGAGTTACATAATGCTATTTAGTTCAATGCCAACTGTGTCTCTTCATGGTGCAGACAGCACAGAAGACACTCAAGGCAGCTTCTGGTGTTGATGCTCCAGCTGAGAGATGATGGGCCCCATTTTACAGCCAATAAGGTTGGAGTAAGGCTGAAAAACTGAAAAAGATGATGAGTCTGTGGGACCTAAGGTAAGATCCCTCCAGAGGTTAAAAATGAAGCCAACATGGAAGTGCCACAAACTGCAGTACCTCTCAGTGCCACTAATGGTGACAGCAAACCCCTAGAATCCGAAGTTAGGCCCCAGTTACACAGGCCTAGAGACCGGACAACAACCCCCCTGGCAATTAACTATGTTACTAGTTATGTTACTAGTCCTGCCAGGAGTACCTGGGGCAGACCCAGGATATACCAGAGAGATTATCTCTCTTAGCTGGCCTGGGAAAGCCTCGGTGTTCCCCCGGATAAGCTGGAAGAGGTTGCTGGAAAGACGGTGGTCTCAGTTTTTCTGCTTTGGCTGCCCCCCACAACCTGGCCCTGGATAAGAGGGAGGATGGATGGATGGATGGATGGATGGATGGATGGATGGATATCTCTGGTAAGTCTGACCATCCTGTCTCTGTGGGTCATTTTAACTTTGTACTCATCACTTCCAGCATTGTGATTCACAGAAATAAGGATGGTTAACTGCACAAAATGTGAGATCCTTGCAGCTAAGGAAAATAGATTTTCCACACAGAAGTGATCTTTCATCAGTAACTCCTTGATAAAGGATTAGACCTAACCTTTATTTACTTTGAAGCTGATTTTATTGTGTCTTAAGGCAGACTAAAGCTGTCAAATGCTGCATTACGCATTACATGTACATATGCACAAGACTTTTCTGTGAATCCCTCTCTACATAAATCCAGTCTCCATCAGGTGGAGGAATGGTTAGCTCTGCCAGTAACAAAACTTATACTGAAATGTACTGAGTAACATTTGCACAAGTATCAAATTTAAATTCTATCAATAAACGTTTTATATATCAACAAACTTGCAAATTATAACTTGTAAAAGGCTGTTTAGCATTTCTAAGACATCATGCACACTGCCATTCAGTCACTCAATCCTCCCTCAGATGAAGACTTATTGGATCATTTAAAATGTTCCCTGTGCTGCTGCCCCAGTGCTGATAATGAAATTAACAACTCTGGATGGACAGTGGGCTTGTGTCCCTGTGAAATACACTTTGTAGGCCCTCTGCAGAGGCTTATTATATTTGTCTTTGTAGAAAACTAAGATAGCCCCTTAGCACCAAAAGCTGGTGCTTTCTACGTGCCCTGGGGTGGATCTGTGATTTCTTCCGTGGTCGGAGGCTTTAGATTCTGCATTCTGAGACAACGAGAACCTGTTTGAACACTTGTGAAAAGAAGAAACAAGTTGTGAACACTACACAGGCAGATTACCACGTTAAATTGATTGTTGACACATCCAGCAGTTATGGAGCAACATAATCAATCTTTTCGAGCCATGTTTCTATCAGTATATCCAATATATGCATCTTAACCTCAGTATGCATGCAGAGCTGCATTGGGATGGACTGCAACAGCAGTCTGTTCCTGACTGACACTAACTGAGTGTGAAGTTACCCTTAATGACCCGTGGAGGAAGGAAGAAGGTACTTTAATTGGTGTGCTTTTTAATTTAGCTAGGTGCTAAAAGGAAGAATGGTTAGCTGAAGCAGGTGGATTTAAATTGAAAGTGCAAGGAGGAAAGTTTAATTCATGGCTGTGGGAACAGGTTTCATTAGGGTGGTGCTGTAGGGAATATGTGGAAGTTGGATTCAACAACAAAATGAAAAAGAGCTGCATCAAAGATATCTGCTGGTGAATGTGCTGTTGGTTATGCATGCTTTTATATATATATATATATGATTATTGTAAAATATCTGGCAGTGGCGTAGTGGGCAGGTGCTCACCTTGCAACCGAAGGGTTGCTGGTTCGAGTCCCCACAATGACAGCATGCTGTCATTGTGTCTCTGGGCAAGACGCTTAACCCATATTGCCTAAGTGTGAATGTGTTTGGTGGTGGTCGGAGGAGCCGTAGGCGCAAATTGGCAGCCACGCCTCTGTCAGACTGCCCCAGGGCAGCTGTGGCTACATTAGTAGCTTACCACCACCAAGTATGATTGAGGTGTGAATGAATAATGCGTGAAATTGTAAAGTGTCTTTGGGTGTCTAGAAAAGCGCTATATAATGCATTATTATTATTAAATAATATAATCTTCTTTCAGGTGCTCCCTTTAGGGGTCACCACAGCAGATCATCTGCCTCCATCTCAGTCTATCCCCACCACCTACTCTCTACTTGTCCTTCTTCACTATATCCATGAATCTTCTCTGTGGTCTTCCTCTTTTCCTCCTGCTTGACAGCTCCATATTCAGCGTCCTTTGTGTAATATCCCCACTGTCCCTCCTCTGCACATCTAAACCGTCTCAGCCTTGTCTCTCTAACTTTGTCTCAAACCTCTCAACCTGAGCTGTCCCTCTGATATACTCACTTCTAACCCCATCCTGGTCACTCTCAATGAAGATTTCAGCATCTTCAGCTCAGCCTCCTTTCTTTTTATCAGTGGCACCATTTCCAAACTGCACATCATAGCAGATCTCACTACCATCATACTCTTGCTGCTACAAATCACCTGCTGTCACAAATCACCCCTGACACTTGTTTCCACCCACTCCACCGTGCCTGCACGCTCTTCTTCACATATCGTATGCACTGTCCCTTGATTTGGATAAAAATGCAATATTTACCTGAGAAAGTATAATCATCTAAGAAAATATACTTTAAATAAAGGCTACACACCTGTTTAGCATCTGGGCACTGGCTCAAAAGAAAGCCAGATTTACAAAAGAAACAACAATAAAACACAACCATATTATTTATAGGAATGTGAGCTGACAACAAACAAACACAAAGCACAGAACCAGTATAACTGATACGGTTATATCCACAAGGAAAACAAGGGCATCAGATCATCAGCGTGGTGGAAAAGCACAAAAGAGTGGTCATACCTCATTCTTATTCACCAAAAGTGTTCTATTAACATTGTTAACTTGATGATTGCAGCTCCTGTGTACCATCATTATATGTGCTGTAGCTGCCCGTTTGATTTTGCAGTTTTTAATTGATTCATAAAGAAATCCAAAATCTACTTCTTTCAAGCAGTTTTTGTATGCTGCTGCCGCCTGGTTGCAGCAAGCGTGGTGACCACACCGTGGTCTAACAGAACCTAAGAGACATAACATCTACTATTAAATACTGAAATAAAAACGTTTGGACTCATTTGCTGCAGCACCCTCGGCACCCCTACTTCCCGCGGCTTTAGTTTTATTGCATCCTGCGCTGGTCTTCGCTGGGCATCTTTCTTCTCCCTTGCTCGTCTTTTTCTACTCTTAACTCGGGCAGGCTGAGCAGCAGGGACAGGAACTGCTGAAACATCCATAATAAGAAAGAAGCAGTCAGAACATTACAAATGTCTTTAATTTCAATTTTACTACACCATTCATTTCATACCTGCCCTGTAGACTGTAGCATTAGTGGTGCAATGCAACTAAGAAATAAAATTAAGGGTATTTTTTATACTTCTGCTGCATTACATCTGAAAGGAAAATGTTGGAGCTTACTTTTTAACCCATTTTAATTAATTAGCATATTTATAATATAATATTTTTGGCTCCTTTTTTGGTCCTTTTTGGTCTCTCTAGCTTGGAGATAGTCCCCAGCTGTGTCTTTCTGTTGTTTGCTTTTGTTATTTTAAAGCTCTCATTACTGAAGACAGCCACAATTCTTAAATACTTTAAGAACTGTAAAGTTTCCTGGCAGAATGCTAACAATAACTGCAAAGCTTTATAAAGACAAGGGAAACTAGTAAAAACAGCAATTATAGCTGTTTAATTTTAGGCAAACCAACAGACTCTGTGGAGAAAAAACTGTGTTTGTGGCTGTAATTAATAAGGTGAACACAGCAAACACACATGGAACCCCAGTGGGAAACGCTCTGTGCTACGCATGCCATAATAAAATCAGCCTGAATAAGAGAACAACATCATCTCCAGTTCCAGTTGGTGAGAATAAATTCACCCTCCTGTCTCCTGCAGTGTCCTGATGGAGGTAAAAACTAGGCTAACCTTCCAGGCCCTGTCCCCTGGGAAGAAGTGGCAGATGTACAGAACCCTACTTGCCCTCCCCAGCACAAATACAACACACACACACACACACACACACACACACACACACACACACACCTATCCCTAAAGCTCTCCAGAGTTCTGTCTCAAGCCAAGCCAAATATCCAAGCTAGGGTAATCCCAAGGGAGCTCAACTCTACCAGCAGCTCTCCCTTCAAATCCGTTTGGGTCAGAAAATCCAAAGAGCAACTGCTGTACCTCTTGGGGGGTGGGGGTGCTTTGTTCACCTCCTATACAGCACCGGTCTTCCTGAGCAGAAAGTAAGACTGGAAAGACGGAGCCTGGCCAGCTGTGAGCACCCTCTGAACCTTTGAAAAATCACACATATTGAATTTACAGGCCTCTGTGGCCTCTCTCCTGGGGATCAGCAGCACATCACACATGTTTACCATTAGAGATCCATCAACCATGATTATCCCACACAAGTGAACTGGAGGCAAAATCAACACTCACAGCATCCTGGAAGTACAACAATCAATTACACACTAATCCCATAAATTGCTCCAGTCTTCTGATCAGAAGCAGGGCCTCAAGGTTTGCCTTAAAACATGGCAGAGCCGTGTCAGATGCCTGCTACTGAGACAGAAAATCAAGCAGCACATCAGTGAGCCATTACAGGAAGCAGCTGTTAAAGAAGCTAAAATGGGAAAAAATCTAGGTAAAAATCACCATCAGCTGAGATGGTTCAAAATTTTAGTAAAAACCCCAGAGTGGTTTTGGCCTGCCTCAAAATGAACATCACCAGGATTGTAATATGAATATTTTTTTTAGCCATTTTTTTAAAAGTTCTTTCTACTCATGAATTGAATACTATCCATCCATCCATCCGGTGCTTATCCAGGTCGTGGGAGCAGTACTCTTAATCAGAGATGCCTAGACCTTCCTTTCCTTGGCCACCTCCTCCAGCTCCTCTGGTTGGACACTAGGACTCCTAAGCCAGCCAGGAGTCACGATCTCTCCAGCGTGTCTTGGATTTGCCCTGGAGTCTCTTCCCAGTTGGATAGGATAGTAGAAGGCATCCAGGAGGGGTCCTAGTTAGATGTCCAACTCACCTATAAAGCCACAAGTTACAAAATTGTTCTATTGGTTCACAAAAAAAAATTCATAACAATGCAGCAATGATTAACAATGATATTAAGAATAAAAAATTTCATATATACAACAAAAATCAGGCTCCCAAAGTGAAAATATGCATGATTGAATCAGCTTTGGGGAGTAGTTCCTACAGACGAGTCAATATGATTTGCAGTCATAAAATATTTACATCCAATATCCACATACAAGCTGTGAACTGATGGAGTGGCCTAATAACACCTCATTCCCCCATCCCCATGTGCAAAGCAGCCAAAGGTCAACATCTGCTCTCACCAGTTTGGAAAACACTGGGAGGCACAGGATGACTGGGAGGAGGGAAACCAGAATCAGAATCACCTCATTTGACTTGTGCATGGAAGTCAGTGGTGGTGATAGCGATGCAGGGACACATGAGGAGTGCGCAACTGGATAACCATAGAGTGGTGACCAACAATGCATCAGGAAACATGCAGGATCATATTTTATAAATGTTTAATAAACAGACATTTGATCTACAAGGAAAAATAAATTTAAAAAAAATATATATACATTTTTTTTTCTTTTTTTTTTCTTTATAAATTCCATTATTTAAAATGGATACAAATAGAAGAAATCAACTTTAGAACTCTTTGTATACACAACATACAAATTAGATGAAAGATGTATCAACAAGTAAAATACACCTATTTAACTGCTCATTAATGCCAGTATCTAATCAGCCAATCACACTGCAGAACCTCAGTGCATCAGGCATGTAGTTCAAACCGAGCGTTAGCATGAGAAAGAAAGGTGATTAAAAAGACTGAATGTGGCATAGCTGTTGGTGCCAGATGGGCTGGTCTGAGTATTACAGAAAATACTGATATTTTCCTGCACAACCATCTCTATGGTTTACAGAGAATGGTCAGAAAAAGAGAAAATCTCCAGTGAGCAGCATCTCTTTGGGAGAAAATGCTTTGTTGATGTCAGAGGAGAGTGGCCAGACTGCTTTGAGCTATCTGGCCATCCAGTAACTCAAGTAACCACTCGTTACAACCAAGATATCGCTGAATGTACGTGTCAAACCTTGAAGCCGATGGGCTACAGCAGCAGAAGACCACACCAAGAGGCGCTCGTGCCAGCTAAGAGCAGGAAACAAGCTACAGTACACTTCAAAACCAGACACCAGAAGATTGTAAGAACGTCGTCCGGTCTGATGAGCCTCGATTTCTATTGTGACATTCAGATGGTATGGTCAGAGTTTGGCATAATAAACACAAAAGAATGGATCCATCCTGCCTTGTGTCAACTGTTCAGGCTGATGGGGGTGAAGTTATGGTATAGGGGATATTTTCTCAAATTAGTTTTTTGTTGTTTTTTGACATGACAATGAGTTTACTGTACTCAAATGGCCTCCAGAGTCACCAGATCTCAGTGTTGACTGTGGAGGGTGATGCTGTCATGTCAAAATGGAGCAAAATCTCTGAAGAATGCTTCCAGCACCTTGTTGAATCTGTGCTATGAAGAATTAAAGCAGCTCTGAAGGGTCCTACCAAGTAAAATATACAGATGTCAGGTAACAACAGTTCTGTCATTTTAATCCAACACCAGCACCAAAATAAGTCATTTTAAACTGCGACAGAAGCATGAACAATTCCATGTATGTGTAGAACAAATTAGGTTTCCAGTACAGATCAGATAGCAACAAATCCTAAAGGACTCTTTGTATGAAGCTCTGAGAGTCTGGCAGCTCTCAGAATGACAGTATTTGACGAGTAGTAGAGGCTGAAACGTCAGATATCACTCATATGGCCAGTCTGTGACGCCTTTTGAAACCAGACAAAAGATGTGTCTAAAACACACTGACAAGAGAGAGGTTTACTTTTTATAGGCAAATCCCCCCCCATCTGCCTGGGTTGGCAGTTATATTCACTATGTCTGATCCGCCATGTAACATTTATTCCAGTTCAATTTTAGATATTGGATTTGATTTGCATCCTCATGCGCGCAGCATGTATGGATCAGTCTGCGTGGCATCTCGCATTTCACACATCTCATCTCTGTGGAGGAGAGAGACTATCCCCGCAGTGAGACGCAGCAGCTTCTGCCAGGGGTCCACACGCCCGTATCATAAATACAGAAACACACAGGAGCACAAACACACAGTCGCTCAGTCATGCTGAGATACATGGAGACGACTGACGGTGTTTGGCTGAGGAAGAAAAAAGGCCATCCGGTTTATTTGCTTGTTGACTGACAGGTTGTTGTATATCAGATTTGTGGTGCTGACAGCTGAACATCAGCTGACTAACGGTAGAATGGGGTTGTGATCAAACCCTGAAAATCTCAGCTTGTGTCGTATAAAGTCTGATCGCCTCTGATTCGTCACCTGCAGGACCAGCGCAGAACTCCTCTCTGAGCATCCGAATTATTCATCACACCACCGCTCGACAATCCGCTGGAAAATGGGAACCAAGAGAATGGTAACTAACTGTCAAGAAAGGAATTTGTGCAGCTCTTTTTTTTCCCCGCTCTCCTCAAGCTGAAAAACAAACCAACACATCAATCTTGCATGTGTTGTTGACGGATTTTGGACACCTTTTCAGGGAGATTTTGTTTGTCATTTGAATTCGTGCCATTGTTGTTTTACAGCCGGACCTTATCAACAATTTACAGCGCCTCGGCGGGTTCCTCTTCTCTTCTCTCTTCAAACTATGACAAACTTCATGTGACAGTTGTGTTTGCAGTCCAACAGTGATCCAATACAGAAAACTGTGAGGCTCCCAAACCTAATTTACCGTATATGCTACCCCGGTGGCTCTGTTGTTTCTTGCGCTAACCAACTATTTTGATTTATCTTCCGGCTGCACAGCCGTGACACCATGTTTTTCACCTCAAATTTCAAATTTCCCTTAAACTGTGCAACCACTGGGTGTTTTTGTGTCATTAATATGCATTCTTGAAACTTTTTAAACTGATTGCTTCATCGCTCAGTGATGGAGCATGGCTTGACGGGTCCTGCACAGATGCTTCTTAAAGTAACAAGGAGATGAATCGGGAATCAGACAGCAAGGACCAGACACCACTGCACATGTCCTTTACAGAGCAAATGGGAGCAGGCCCAAAGAGCCAGACAAACATGCAACTGCCATGAGGAAAGCTACAGCTGACAATTAGGAAGCTGTCGTCATTCCCAAATAATCCATATGAGATTAGCCAGTGGTCCAGAAACAGAGGATGGATTTTAACCAATCGTGTTCGATCATAATTACTCAATGATGCTTCACAGAAACTTTAATCATCTGTCAGTCCTGGAGATTTGGCCACCAACCACAACACGCTAAGGGCACTAAGGGCATCTGGCCTGTCCTCAGTGCTGCCTCCATATGACTTTCAGGGAAACCAAAGTGTCCCTGCACAGTGGGTAACACAACAGGGAGACGTATGATGTCATTTAATACCAGCCTGATCTGCACATCTGCATTAACTCACAGAAGATGTGAGAATTTAAATGAACAGCTTTACATTGTTCAGTATGTTTTCTGTCTGGATTGAGGATTTCTGCTGCAGTGTCACGACAAAATATAGGATTTTATTACAACACAACATAAACCTTTACAGCGGAGTGCATTCACAGCGACTGGTGATGGGTAGGAGCAGCTAACTTTACAATATTCATATCAATCAAAGAAATGTTAATCACAGAACATAATTTTAACCTGACATGTTCAGTATTAAATTCTCTATGACATTGCACTCCCCCACTCCAGCTGTCTTTCTACGAAGACAAGTGGAGAATCCAAAGTTATCATGATCTAAAAAGCTACCATAGATAAATAAACCAGATGTAAAACATAACTTCATGACCTGCCTGGACTAACGCCAAGTTCAGCTGCTATCCTTGCAAAACATCTGATCTCAGTGACACCCCCACCTCAGCTGATGGATCAGCTGATATCCTTCTAGACAAACAAGCCTGTCACAGTGGCCAAGGTCTCTTATTCATCCCTTGTCCTGATTGGCTACAGAGGGTCACTGGCTTGCACATAAAGCCAGAAAGGTTGGAGCATGTTCTCTGCTTTTGGTTGGTCTTATTCCTTTCTCTCTTTTTTTGCTTTGTTTTTCTCCCATATTTGTTTCCAATCTTTCCAAGTAATTACTTTTTTATTATCAAATCTTTCTCGACCTGCAGCAGCATCGTGGCATCTCTTGTGTTTCACTCCGTTGCATCATGGATTTAGGAGCTCTATTAAAACTGCTTAAGCCTGCTAACAGTTTCTGCTCATCTACAAGCTGCTTTGCAGCCCAACTCCACTCCAGGTCCTTCTGTTCATGCTGTGCCCAACTTAATTAGTGTCATGTCTGTTGATGCTGATATCTTACCACTGCTCTCTGAACCATACTGTCAAACATAATAAACTGTAATAATTTTATGTATAACACCTTTTTAAACAAAGTCACAAAAAAATCCCAGAAATAGTTGGGAAAAAAAAAACGTAAAATGAAGGTAGAACGCATAGCCGCATATATATTTAAAAAAAGAGAGAGGGAGAGAAAAATAAGAAGACCGTTCTACAGATTTTGAGCTCTGACCGCAAAAGCCTGGTCAGTTTTGTTTGCTAGCCGAGACCTTGGAATAACCAGCAGAGCCCCATTCACCAATCTAAGTAAGCATCCAAGCACACAAGGGGCGAATAAGACCTTAATGTACTTTGAAGCAAGGCCATTCAATGCTTTAAAAGTCTTTAGCAAGATTTTAAAATCTTAGTGCAAGTTTGCCTCTGCAGGAATAATGTGTCCGTATTTCTTGGTGCCAGTTGAAATCCAGGCACTGCTGGTGTTCTGAATCAGCTGGAGCTGTGAAGTGAACACTGATGATGGTATGAAAAGGATTCAGTCAAGGTAGGAAAAAAATAAATGCATGAGTGACTTTGTATAAATCAACAGGGGACAAGAATGATCTAATACTGGAAAGTTTTTGGGTTGAAAGAAATATGAGTGGACAGCATTTTTTTTTTCACTTATATAAGTACTAATGTAAATTACTGCAGAGGGATACAACAAGCTTCTTTTGACTATAGCAGTCCAGCATAAATTATGCTTTGAATACAGGACGCAGAAGAGTATTTCCATTTATGTTACTTGATACATCTTAACCACTACAATCTCTGCTCTAAAAAGGCTTCTGGTTGCATCCAACCGTGTTGCATTGTAAGATCTTAAAATAAATACTGCACACCATGTTATGAAAATTTATGAGCTGAGAACGTCTTGTATTGTTTGATTTAAAAGGAACTTTTTGAGGCCTTAAGAGGTAAACCTCTTCAATGCGTTTTACAAGAAAAGCAAAAACTTGATAAACAAGTTTGAAAAGTGAATTGAGATCCATGCATCAGAACATTTGGCTGCAGGAACTGCTTATAGATCCTGTGCCTGTTACTTTGTAAAAAACAAATCAAAGGAAAAAAAAAACCCAGTTGTTCTCAATGGATGGATGAATATTCATGCTCTACGTGAGCAAACCTACCACCATATACTGTACATAAAATATGGATGTAACCAATGTAACAGTGGGTTGTGAAGTTCCATTGTTAAGCCTTAAACCAAAAATGGCAAGTTATCAATCACAAGCTAGGCATGCCCTAAAACATACCCTATTTTATCCTCCTTTTTGACTCTAATAAGGCCAATAAGTTGCATAGTAAACGTGTTTTTAATAAGACGCGCAACCAGTGTTTGAGACCATCAATTCATCGGGTAGGTGTCTGCTGAGGTCACAGATCAAGTATGCAACAGAAAAATTTTTTATAGCCTTCTATAGAGTTTGACTGTCATGTCGGGCGGTGTGAGAGGCGGAGATGGACCCATATGCAGGACTCCGGATACAAACATAACTTAAAAGGTGTTTGAGTCGAACAAAAACCAAGATACAAAATCCTTCTGGGAGTCAGACGTAGAGCAGAAAACGAAGCGAGGTACACAAAAACACACAGGCTCTCCAACATGGCAACATCACCGACACGACAACAAGTAGAGAAAATACAGGACTTAAATACACCAGGGGATAATGAGGTAAAGTGGAAACAGCAGGGAGCACAGCTGAATACAATGACACTGACAAAACAAGGGGAAGCAAAACCAAATACACTGCACAAGAAACCAGACATTACCAAAATAAAACAGGAAGTGGGACAAGGGAACAGAGACAGAGACTTGACACAAAACACAAGGAACTAGAAATAAACTGCGGACCAAAAACAAAAGAACAAAAAACACTGGGCCTCTGGCCCAGGACCATAACATTGACTTATTTTTACAACCACACGAGTCACCACCTGCTGGCCATTAGGAAAACTGTGGTTTTAAAGCACTTCTGCATGTATATGCGTCTTTGTCTGCAGTTGCAACAACAGAGGAAATAGTCATCAGTGGGTATTATATTGTAAGGTAAAAGACCATACAGTGATTACAGGGAAAACCGAATAGACCCAATCAGAGCAAGCACTTTGTGACAGTGGGGAGGAAAAACTCCCTTTTAACTGGAAGAAACCTACAGCAAAACCAGGCTCAGGGAGGGGCAGTCATCTGCCACGACCAGCTGGAGGTGAAGGGAGAGAGACAGGACAAAAGATATGCTGTGGAGACAAGCAGAGATTAAAAATAACTAATGAATAAATGCAGAATGGGGTATAAACAGAGTGAAAAGAGGTGAATGGAAAAGAAATACTGGGATCATGGCTCCATGGGAACCCCATCCCCAGCAGCCGAGGCCGTTAAGATGAGGTGGAGCTTGATTATTCAAGGCCATGTATGTAAGAAGGTTTTTCAATTCTATTCTAGATTTAACAGGGACCAATGAAGACAAGCCAATATGGGAGAAATCTGCTCTCTTTCTAGTCCCTGTCAGTACTCTAGCTGCAGCATTTTGGATCAGCTGAAGGCTTTTCAGGGAGCTTTTAGGAC
>JASGAU010409829.1:0-22947 GCA_030220045.1 Australoheros facetus
GTGTGTGTGTGTGTGTGTGTGTGTGTGTGTGTGTGTGTGTGTGTGTGTGTGTGTGTGTGTGTGTGTGTGTGTGTGTGTGTGTGTGTGTGTGTGTTTGGTACTAACGGACTATCAATTTGTGTTTCTGTTTTGCGGGGTGAATTTCTAATATTTCACTTGTATATTACTTGACGCTCACTACATTGTTTACCCATTTCAGCTTATTTGGGTCATAAATCCGTGCATTAGCATGTACACACCACCCATGACTATGCACAGTGTATGCAACTCATTTGATTGTCAGCTAACTGTAATTAGTCACTATTCAATATAATTTTACTCCTGGAATCTACTAGAGTAGGTTTGTATAATTTACAGTTTAAAATAATCCTTATTTATCTTTTACTGGGCCTTGGTGAAGGCCCTCAGATCATATTTTGTCTTAAAGAAACTATTTTGGCTCCCCTTCCTTTAAGGCTAAATTTGTACTGATTGGCTGCTTCATGTAAACAGAAGGTTAAGACAACAGGTGGGAGTGACATTATTCCATGTATCAATGGCCAAGAGGGAAAAAAACAAACCCAAAATCAAAACACATTGACTTTAAAATGAGCATCCACTATTTTAACTGTATATATATGGCTGAAGATAAGCAAAAGCATAATAGGGTTATCAAACCAACTGTGTCAATTTCTAGTCGTACACAAAAAGAAAATAAAATGCAACTTTGGTTTAGTTTATTTATATTTGCAGCTTTGCACTGAATAATCAATAATAAAACAATTCATTTTAACTTGTATAAATGTTAGAATTTCAGTGTGACTCCAGCCATGTGTTGATTCTATTGATTTTTTTTTTTTTTTTGGTGGATGTCCCTTTAAATGATTACATCATCCACTTTGCTCCTTTTCCCCTTCACCATGTCCCTCTGTACTCACAGCCTTTTCTGCCCAGAGACAATTGGCTAATTCACCAGTGTATAACAGTGCCACCTCCTGATCCACTGCCAACTGTTTGGGAAGCTGGCACACCTTTCAGCGGCACACTTAGTCTGTCATAACATTTAAAATCACATGTCTAGGATCAGACTATGATATGATAGCTGCAGGTTTCATTACCACATCACTTCAGCCATATTTTCATCAGTGGGAAAAAAAAATGTAGAGCGGATTCATTTGATTCATGGTCATAACCAACCCAGTGTGGGTTTATTACACGTGGTGCTGTGGGACAATAGTGCTGCTGTGCCATCTAGTGGCAGAAATTAAGAAAGGCTATTACATTGTTACCTAAAGTCACCCATACTGTGACATTCAATGTCTGCATTTTCCCACAAGAGCTGTGTAAAATTTTAGTTTGTTTTTGCGTGTTGATAACATTTTGGAGCATCCGAGTCACAAGAGCAACCGTGCTGTTGCAGTTTTGTTTTGCCCACAGGCTCAGCTGACATCCACGAGTCTGTGACTTTAAGAGACAGTCAGGACACACTGCAAAGCTTCCATGAACACTCAATGTCTCTTTGTTATCTGCTTCATAAAAACAGGTGCTGGAGGGAAAGAAGCACAGAGAGATTAATGTAGCAGTTTATTTATTTTTGGAGAAGAAACACACAGTGTCTGAGTTTGCAGCCATTTATTCCACATGATGTCTAGTTTGTCCAGACAACTGGTGGTTCTCTCATGGCAAGATTTTTGCTTTAATGATTTTCTTTTCTTTTTTTTTGTGTGTGAAAAGAAGATTACAGTGAAAAACTGGGTGATTCTACAGGAAGTTTTCTGGTTTTATTTTATTTTTTAACTATAGCCAATCAATATGCCTCTAGAAAATGCTTTATTTGATAATTATCAGAAAAAAGCCAACATGGCCAGGTCTAATGTACCACAGCCCAATATACACTAAGTTGCCAAAAGTATTCGCTCGTCTGCCTTCACACACATATGAACTTGAGTCACATCCCATTCTTAATCGATGGGATTTAATATGATGTCGGCCCACCCTTTGCAGCTATAACAGCTTCAGCTCTTCTGGGAAGGCTTTCCACAAGGTTTAGAAGTGTTTATGGGAATTTTTGACCATTCTTCCAGAAGCACATTTGTGAGGTCAGACACTGATGTTGGATGAGAAGGCCTGGCTCATGGTCTCCACTCTAATTCTATTGGGTTGAGGTGAGGACTCTGTGCAGGACAGTCAAGTTCGTCCACACCAAACTCCCTCAATTCAATTCAAAGTTTACTTATCACATATATGGCCATACAAGGTACAACTAGCAGTGAAATGCTTTGAGGACTGCTCTCACACAATAACAAAAAGATGAGCGATATAAAAGGGAGATATAAAAAGGAAATAGAATAATTTACAAAATATAACATGGTGAAGAGCAGAGTAATTTACAGAAGGTAACAAAACAAGAAATAAATTTTAAAAAGAGCAAAGCGTGGTCAAAGCAGTCGTGACAGCTACCGACCTCACCAGCGCCATCTTGGTTTTGTCTATGTCTTTATGGACCTGCTTTGTGCACTGGTGCGCGGTCATGTTGGAACAGGAAGGGGTCATCCCCAAACTGTTCCCACAAAGTTGGGAGCATGAAACTGTCCAAAATCTCTTGGTATGCTGAGGCATTAAGAGTTCCTTTCACTGGAACTAAGTGGCCGAGCCTAACCCCTGAAAAACAACCCCACACCATAATCCCCCCCTCTACCAAACTTTCCACTTGGCACAATGCAGTCAGACAAGTACCGTTGTCCTGGCAACCACCAAACCCAGACTCATCCATCGGATTGCCAGATGGAAAATGGAATGGAAACCCGTTCCATGAAGCTCTCTACGTGCTGTTCTTATGCTGACCTGAAGGCCACATAAAGTTTGGAGGTCTGTAGTGATTGATTCTTCAGAAAGTTGGCGACCTCTGTGCCTCAGCATCCGCTGACACCGCTCTGTGATTTTACATGACCTACCACTTTCTGGCTGAGTTGCTTTTGTTCCCAATCGCTTCCACTTTGTTAAATACTTTTGGCAATGTAGTGTTACTTTAAAAAAATGATTCAGTCATTTTTCATGTCTTCATCAGCTTAAATATTAATCAGTTATTTGTTTTAGTTCCACAGTCATTTCTCTAGACTTAAATGGAAGAGGTTGTGGGACACAGCCATATTTTTAAAAAAAAACTATGTAAAGACTGTGTTTTGTGGCATGTTATGATAATGTATTAAAGTGAAGTTGTAATGTAAAGTTCATCAGAGCTAAAAAAAAAAAGAAAAAAGAAGGTAATAACTTAGCTGGACATGATGCTATCTGGGGTAGCACTTTCTATTACATCTCGGTAATGTGGTAATTGTGGGGTAATAAGGTGGAAACAAGAAGGTAATACTATGGGAATAGTAAGTTCCATCCATTCACTTCCGCTTATCCTGTTCAGGGTCGCGGGGGGCTGGAGCCTATCCCAGCTGACATAGGGCGACAGGCAGGGTACACCCTGTACAGGTTGCCAGCCTGTCGCAGGGCTAACACAGAAAGACAGACAACCATTCACACTCTCATTCACACCTATGGGCAATTTAGAGTAGCCAATTAACCTAACCCCAGTAAGTGCATGTCTTTGGACTGTGGGAGGAAACCGGAGAACACCCACGCAGACACAGGGAAAACATGCAAACTCCACAAGTTATTAACATTTAATTACCAAAGTAATGTATGAATTGATCTTTACAAAAACAGTGGTAACAGAAACAAGATTCAATAGAAACGCCATATTCTCTCTGCTCTCCCCTCGGCCCCAAAGTAGCCACAGAAGATCAATGCCCCTCCCTGAGCCTGGTTCTCTTAGAGGGTTCTGCCTGTTAAAAGGGGGTTTTTTCTTGCCGCTGTCACCTAGTGCTTGCTCATAGAGGACCATCTGAGTGTTGGAGTTTTCTTTCTAATATTGTAGGGTCTTTACCTTACAGGATAAAGCATCATGGGGGCCACTGTTGTTGTATATTGGTGATACATATAAATAAAATTGAATATTAAATGACAATAGTTTGCACAGGTATACCTAATAAAGTGGTCTCAGACTGTAGTGCTTCTGTAAGGCTTCAGCAACTTTATTCAGCAGGTGGCGGTATTGAGCCACAGAGAGTTAAAGGATTTAAAAGGCATGGTGACCTGTCACAGTTTCCTGCAGTTAGGTCTCTGTGAAGGCCATCGTGTTGTACCACAGCATTTTATTATATTCAGAGTAACCTATTTGTATGCTGTGTGGAGCAGTATCACTACAGCCTAACCTACCTGTGTCTGTAGACACACCTTTACCTAAATAGCTGTGTTTTTGGTTTGTTTATTTTTAGTCTCAGTAATGTTTGTGATCTGTTCACAGTTTTCATTCACTGCTGTGTATCTGATATACAGATACACAGCAATGCCAGGCAAACAAAGCAACTCACAGCTCTTTCTCCTTATGCTCTACTCTGTCTGGCTCTCCTTTGCTAATCCCAGCTGCCATGACCTCTGACCCCTGGTTGGCATCTTATGTAAGAAGCTGATTGAGGGAAGCACACGGGTGCAGCCTGCGGTCTGTTGTGCCAGCTTAGGTAAGCTCATTAACAGTTACTCTAGGATACTCAAGAGAACAACGGTGGCTACAAATAAACTTCAGTGGTGGACGCTGGGAAAACACACTGCATGACTGAAAGGGGTCGTGTTCAGCTTCTAGTTCTCTGAATATTTTAGGTTATAGGGTTTAGAACATTTTTTATTTCGTTATCATGAAGAATATTTAGTTGTGTGTGTTTTGTCGGCATCTGATTACACTCCAAGTACACACTTAGCATAGAACAGAAACAGCTGAGGGAAAGAAAACATGTTTGAATTTTCTCCTGTTTTAAAATTATATGACCTCCACAGTAGGGTCTCTGCCCACACACACACACACACACACTCGCACACACACGCACGCACGCACATCCCCATCTGTCCTTGCTGTATCACTGAGGGTGAGTCACTCTGCTTCACATGTCCCGCATGCTGCCATTAAAGCAGCCGAATAATCATACCACTGCTTTCACTAAAGCAGTTTTTCTAATGCGCACATTGTCATAGTAGGAATAGTTTGTCCTTTGCCTCTCACTCTTTCTTCCAGGCTAATATTTGGGGGTCCCTCCTCCCAGTGAGCACGTCTTATGATTATAGCTGACAGTGTGTACTCTGCGGTGGTAGATGTACTGCTGTCCTCAAGTGGGACACATTTTTAGCAATAGAAATAGTCCTGCTGCTTTGTGAGGTCGGTATAATACTCTTGTGCTTCCAGAGACATAGTGAAAAATAATAATAATAATAATAAAAAAACAATATATATGTACATATAAATGTGTGTGTGTGTGTGTGTGTGTGTGTGTGTGTGTGTGTGTGTGTGTGTGTGTGTGTGTGTGCTCAGATTTTTTTCCACAAATCAAAATCCATCTGACTGAAATTGGACAAATGATCTCCTCTTGGCGTCCTCTCATCGTTAGGTGTAACTGCAGCTTTCCACGGCCTCCACTACATTACTCCAATCCACCGGCTAAAGCTTAAATGACTCTGGTTCTTATTTAGAGTTCTATTCCCAATATTTTTCCAGTCAGATTCTACTGGGAGTTCTTGCTCTTCTTGTATCCTGCAGGGCTATCCCTTGGCTGATTTCCACCTCAGTCTTCTTTTCCATCTTTGTGCCCCATTTGTCAAATTTATTCAAAGCACATCTCTTTCCATTACTGTGTTGTTCACGTTCCATTCAATGGTCTAAAAGCCATTAAACACTACTTTTCACTGTAAACAGTGGTGAATTATGATTTATGGCAGCTTTAATGTTGCAGAAGTGTTGAGTTTGATAGTCAGTACTCAAAATGTTTGAATTTAACCTACATATTTCTGAACACTTAAAAAAAAAAAAAGGTTTCTTTTTGNNCCCCCCCCCCAACTTCCTAATGAATGAATGTTATTAGCATCTAAAAATGAAATAAAAGGATAAACAAATGTAATACTTTTACGAGAGAAAAGGTTGAATGAAAAAGCATTTCCACATTCTCAAAGAAAAAACACGCAACACAATCATGGTAAGCTGTAAAGGGATAAAGGCCTGCTTGTCCCACATTATTTATGTATATCCTCAAATATTTATGCCTAAAAAAAAGCAGCTGCCCAACCTGATGAATGCCCCTAAATTAGCATTTATTATTAATGTGACACTCAGAAAAACCAGCTGACCTTCTTAAAACTGTGTGGGTGCAGTTTGATGTGATTTGATTGACAGCAAGCTGGAAATATGAGAAAACGAAATGATTTCTTTTTAAGTACTGTACAAAACATCAGCTGTTTTCAGCTGAGGTCATTGTTTTTAGTCAGGAACTAAAATTTATTAAACTCCATATAAGGAAACACAACTTCAGGTTTCTATTTCAGCCTCCACTACAGAGAGACCTCTCATAGGACACCGGTCCATTTTTAGTTGTAGAATATTTGTATAAAAAGTTGCGACATGGTCTTATGTAGGTGGCACAGTGCGCTGGTAGTTAGTGCTGTAATCTCACAGCAATGAGTCCTGGGTTTGAATCCACCAGTCTTGCTCTGGCCGTTCTGTCTGGAGTGTGCATGTTCAACTGTGCTTGTGTGGGTGCTCCTGCTTCCTCCCACAGTCCAAAGACGTGCATATTAGGTTAAGTGGTGATTCTAAAGTGGCCATAGGTGTGAATGTGAGCATGAAAGGTGTACCCTGCCTCTTGCCCTATGACCACTAGGATAAACTCCAACCCTGAATGACAAGCTGTCCCAGATGAACATGCCTGATCCCATCTGCGGGTGAATCACTGATTTCCTGACGAACAGGAACAGCACGTGAGGCTCCCTCAGGCAGGAGGCTACGGTCCAATCGGACCAGAACCTCCCGCCATAAGAACAATTTCTTCCCCTCTGCTGTTGGACTAATGAACAATAACCCTAAGACTGTTACCACCACCCTCCACAAGCACTGATGACCCTATGTTTATGCACCTGTCTGTTTGCACTGATGTACATATTACTGGACTATAGTTTACATTCTTTTATCTTTTAATTATTGTCTGCACTGTATATTTTGTAATATTGTGTTATAGTTATAGTTCTAATATCTCTGTATATTTGTAATTTGTATATTTGTAACATTGTCTTATAGTTTTTATACTTATTTTTTTTTATGTAAGCATGAAGTACCGCAGCAATTTCCTAATGCTGTGAACCTGTTCACCCATATGGCAATAAAACCTTCTGATTCTGATTCTGAATTGTTAGCTGAAGTAGAAGATGGACGGATGGATGATCTTATCCCAGCATATGGACATATATATATTGCTCAACTCCTGTATTTAAAAAAATTAAAATGCCTTTTATGATATTCATAATGTGGCACATTTAAGGATAAAATTATATAATTCATCAACTGACCAAAAATAACAAAATCCTGCATACTAGATTAGATTATCTTTTTTATGCTTCCCTCTTTTCTGACTATTCAGACCTTTCATTCTTATTACAGTGTTTGTAAATGTTCCACTTTTTGCAGTCCAGCATATTTTAACCACTTTAATCATCATAAATGATCTTTTTAAATTTTTTTTTATTTAATGAATAGTATGTATGTATAGTATGCGTATTGTATATAGTATGTAGGGTGCCTGCTCAAGGCAAGCCAAGAGGTGCTAAGGCATCAGGGGATAGCAGCCATGTGACCATGGTTTCAGGGATTGGTTTAGTGCAGATGTGACATCAGCAAGCCTCCCACTCCCTCCCTCCTCCCCTCTCTCTCCTGGTCTTTCTCTGCCTCTCTCTGCCCCTCTATCTCTCTGTAGCTCTGTTTTTTTTTTTTTCACTCTGCCTTTCCTCAGCATCCCCCCTCTCAGCGATGGCGTGTGTCGGAGCTGCTCGGGCGTCTGGGGCCTAACGCACACAGAGAGGACCCCTCTTCCCCCCTGATTTGCAGCACATTCCTCGGGTGTCTCTCCTCCCTGTGTCCTTCACCACTTCTACTGCCTTTCAGCTTCCACCCCGCCTCCTTGTGCGGGTGTCTGGGACTTGGGCCCTCGGGGGTGGAGGAAATCAACATCGTGCTTCGCTGGGGAGCCGTGCAGAATTAGCTATGCCCTGCCCAGGCATCTTTTGACGGGTTGGATTCCTCCATTTCTGCCCGCCTGCAATCCAGAGGGCAACGTAGGATGAAAATCTGCAGTCATGATGCAAGGTAAGTGATCTGTGCACTTCTTCTTTTATTGTCCATGTCCTGTTTCTCCACGTCCTCCTTCTGCCCTCTTGTGTCCTGCTGGGCCATTAAAACTAGTGAATGCAGTGATGTGATCTGTCATGTGTGGACGTCTGGAACGACTGAGCTGCATGCATGACCAGTGTGACAATGTGGCTGCTGTGAGTGTGTGTGTGTGTGACAGATTTATAGAAAGGCAGCTATAATGACTGGGAAGGTGTTTGGGGTGTAGAAAGGGGGAGCTGCCATTCACAGTGGTAAAGTCTGTACAGAGTGATGTCCTTTTGAGTTTGTGTTTGTTTTTACATGTGACTGTGTATGTCTGTGTGTGTACATGTTCATATTACAATTCTGTCCTATAAATATGTATTTAAGGAGAGATGTGGGCAGTCCAAGTAGCTGCACTCATTCATAACTACTACCTCTTGCTATCAGGTGATCTTTTAACCACAGAGCATTTAGTGCGTGTCTCATATAAACTGACGTAAAGGATGCTGTCCTACAGTTAGATGCCCGATAAGGTGAAGTACATTATAAACCATCTGGGTTTGCATGACAGATGTTTGGTCTTTACCATCCATTTATGCCTATGTGGTAATGGAAGGTGGCTATTATTAGCAGAAGGCTTGCAGTCAGCCTACCACGATATTGCACTCAGTTCACAAGCATGAGAAAACCCACACAGATGTCACAAGCTCATCATAGCGTTTGTTAGCTACATGTGCACACAGTGTAGTTAGTCACATGTAGTTAGTGACATTTAGTGAGGTTTGGACTAAAATATTGGTGCAGTAATATGCCTTTCTTTTTTTTAAAACTGTAGATGAAGTGTGCAGGTTCTCCTCTTTATAAAACAAAATCATTAATTTAAAGGCCATATTGCTAGTTTTACATACACTATATTGCCAAATGTATTCACACGCCATCCAAATCATTGAATTGAGGTGTTCCACTCACCTCCATGGCCACAGGTGTATAAACCAAGCACCTAGGCATTCAGACTGCTTCAACAAACATTTGTGAAAGAATGGGTCGCTCTCAGGAGCTCAGTGAATTCCAGCGTGTTACCGTGATAGGATGCCACCTGTGCAACAAGTCCAGTCGTGAATTTTCCTCACTACTAAATATTCCACAGTCAGCTGTTAGTGGTATTATGACGAAGTGGAAGCGATTGGGAATGAAAGAAACTCAGCCACAAAGGGACAGACGACGTAAAATCACAGCGGGGTCAGCAGGTGCTGAGGTGCATAGTGTGCAGAGGTCACCAACTTTCTGCAGAGTCAATCGCTCAACTCACTCAATTTCATATGTGTGTGAAAGCAGAAAAATGAATCATTTTGGCAGTATAGAATATTTCAGACACTTAAAAAAAAGGCATTCCTAATTGATATTCCTGCTGATCATTTTCCAGAGCATGCCATAAGGTATCAAACTGATCATTCCTTCCAGGCAGCCTGTGTTAGCAATAAATGCCAGGACTGCATAAAAATCAGCTTGCGGAAACTTGAAACCTTCTTCAGATAGGGTTTCCCCTTGCTGGAAACATTTAAAAAGAAAGAAAACCAAGTGAGTGGGTGGAGAGGAAGGATGTCCTGGAACGAGCAAAATTTATCATCTGCTAGCATAATGTTAAAGTACTCCTACCTTTGCAAACTATCGTATAAAATACTGAATAAAAAAATCAAAAGATGGCGTTAAAGAGAAAGCAGGAAAAACTGGTTCAAGCCACCATCAGAAGAGAACTGTTTTCTTCTTTATTTGAAATCTCCTCTCTGTCAGTGGCAACTGAAGCGTGCTGTCATTAAGCAGGCAGCCTTGGTGTAGTTGAGGTAGGGTTCAAAGAGTAAAGTTTACACACAACTGACAGCCAAGATAGTTAACTGGCTGTTTGTTTTCGGGATTTACAAAAATAATGGTTGTCATTCGTCTGTTTATAGAGGTCTTCTCTCTGCTTTGTACTGATACATACTGGAAACTCCACCACTAAAGATCTGAGAGTCTGAACAAAGTTGAACGGTGAATGCAAAGCATCATTCTTGACCTGTGAATATAGTACTTTGTTTACAGACATGATTTAGTCAGCTTCCACTTTCAACATTTCTCCTGCAGCTTTTAGTCTCATCTGCTTTCCTTTGTTGTCAACTCCATCAGCTGATGAAGCGCCCCAGATGCAGCTTACGCATTCAGTTTGTAGATTTCTTCTTGAGCTTCCGGCTACATCATCTGCTAATTAAGATGTAGAAGAACATTATATCTGCAGATACGGGCAACTAGATGAGATGGAAAGTTGCAGAAGAAATGTTGCAAGTACACCTGAGACTGTCATATTAATAAATGTATGTGTTAGTAAAAAGGCTGAAAGTCTTGTAGCACATTACCAGTAAATGCAAATTCATTTATAATCTACCTGCAGATTAAGAAAAAAAAAAGCTGTTTGATGACCAGAGAAACATGTGATCCAAAAAAATATTTAAGTGCGGGTCTGAACCGCCTCAGCCAGATCATTAACAAGACTGGCTACAGATACTAACTACAGAATGGAGCAACCATCAGCCACCTACTCTAGCTATATGCAAGGAGTGAACGAGACATTGATTCACTGATCCACACCACTAGGATCTACAGCAGTGACATCAGGATGTCATTCTGACTGGAGAAGTGTAGTTGGATGGTAACAAAGAGAGGGAACGTAATCAGAACTGAAGGGATTGCACTGCCAGAAGGCAACATTGGAGACAATGAGGACAGCTACAAGTACCTTGGAATCCCACAGGCAAATGGAGAGGCTGCTAGGAAAGCTGCAACCACCAAGTACCTGCAGAGAGTAAGGCAAGTCCTGAAGAGTCAGCTGAATGGGAAGAACAAGATCCGGAACTGGTGGGGCACAAGAATGCTCCAAATTTAGGAAGTTGGTGCAAACAACTATAAAATCTCATGACTGTGAAGCCCTCATTTTGAAAGTGGAATAATGGTACTATAGGGGAAATATATACTTAAAGTTATTAGCAGTAATGTGAAGAACATGTTATTCATCATTAAATAGGAAAACTCTTAAACCATCACTTAGGTCCTGGGAATGTTTTACAAAAATGTGTTTAAAAATCTTTTGTCTGTGAGTGTGAGGAGACCCCAACTCAACTATATTTAAAGCTAGTATCATTAATTAATGTGATGCCTCTGTTTAATGAGGCTCTCCTCGGGCAAACTTTGTAAATGGGTTACAAAAACAACAGACCTGCTGTGACGCACAGTGTGATCTGCATTGCTTTGCAGTCAGTCTGACCAGACGGCTTGTACTTGCTCAGTGTGTTGTACACAGTCGTTCAACAGGTTTGTTACTCATCAGTGTTGGGACTGATTCTTTACCAACAATGTCACATGCAGGTTAGGACTGGAGAGAAGAATTGTGGTACAGAGCTGTCTCCACTGATGAAGAGCCAACTTTGTGTTCCCCTTACCAACATAATATCCACTAGTGAATTAAAAAGTAAACCACAAAAAAAGAAAGAAAAATTAAAAGTGGTAAGTCCGTTTAGAAAATGTGATCCAGTTTAAAGCACGGCATGCAGATTACACAAAGGGATGATGAGCAGAGCAATACACAAACAGTATCAGCTGCTTCTGAGTAGCACAAAATGTTCATCCTTCCAACTGTCACTGTCACTCACATGTGTCACTGTTGCTCTGGATTTGACTATCAACTGTGCTCACTTCTCCTAAAACACTGTTATGCAAACCTGTTGGTTGCGTATTTTAGGAACACACACACACACACACACACACACACACACACACACACACACACACACACACACACACACACACACACACACACACACACACACAGAATATGTTTTTCAAAGCTTATTATGCTGTTGGTATTTGTGTATGTCTTGTGTTTTGCGAATATCTCTTTTTTTCAAATCAAAATTTGCATCATGGTGTTTCCAGGATTTTTTTTAATGAGGTGTATTTAACTTTACACTTACTTAGACTTTTTATTTAAGTAAAAGTTGTAATTCTACTTAAGCAGCTTAATAGTGCACAAGTTCTATAGTCAAAATACATTAAAGTACCTAAAGTCACTCATCATGTATAATGGCACTTTTCAGAATCAAATACATTATATAATTGAATCATAAGAAGTGTGTCATTATTGTCAATAGCACTTTAATGTTGCAGCTCTAGATAATTTTTATTTTTCATACAGTGTATTGTTTGGTAGCTTGATTGAGATTATACAATAATGTAGTTTATCTGAAAAATAATAAGGAACTAACGCTTTAAAATAAATAGCATAATATTTGCATCCAAAGTATAGTAGAGTAGAAACAGAAAATAGCGCAACATATGTACTCAAGTATTTCACTCTAGTACAGGTTTAATGTACTTGGACTTTATTAAATATTTCTAAGTAACTTCTACTGATCCTCTTCAGTAGGAAAGTCACTCAATAATAAAAGCTTACAATGGCCAACTTACCAATGGGGTTGGTATTGTAAGCTTAAAAGTGCCCTAGTCCTGTGGACTCATTACTCCAACGAGCTCTTCTTTTATTCATGCTGACAAATAGACTTCATAGACAACAGTGTTCGTTAAATATGAGCTTAATATTTCAACAACTGTCAGAAAATTTTGTTAAAGTATAGAAACAACATCTAGAGAATTATTCCCCCAGCTTTAGTGCTCCTGACTTTCTGTTTATCAAACAAACTGGTTATGAATGTCTTATTTGGTGACCTAGCTCTTAGCTTTGTATTGCTAATTAGCAGTGTTAGTGTGCTAACACTTTAGATTTGCATTGTAAACACAGTTTCTTGTGCTAACGTGTTAAATGGGTATGTGAATGTCAGAATGTTAGCATGTCAAGCTAAAGTTATTATTAGCCGGTCCTACATAGTGCCACAGAGCTGCTAGCATGGCTGTTGACTTGTTGATGTAATTTTGAAATCAATACACTCCTACTAAGTGATTAAACAACGTACAGTTATTTTTTATTGTCAACTGTCTGTTGGTTCCCAGAGCATCTTCATACATGATATTCTGTCATAATTTCAAAAATCTGTTGCTGTGTGTGTCGACAGTACTGGAGGGCTTTTGGCATTCCCTGCTCCCTTAAATCTTGTTAATGAAGTGAACACATTGATGAATGGTTGTCCCTATTTACTTCCTAGTCTGCATAGTCGGGGAGGGGACACTGCTTCATTTTATGTGGAGGTTCTGGCCAGATTGCCTGGGGCTTGTTCCAAATCAATATGTTAATTTTTATCAGTGTATTGGGGTTACTGTAATTCCTGTGTGTCCACTAGCATGTACTCATCCCCCAGGCTCGTATACACCCAGCCTATTACTCCTCTGTGTTATTTGCTCTTAAGTGCATTTTAATGTCTTGATAGTTAACTTTATATTTGGCTATAAATCTTAAAATTAATTTATATTGATAATGTTCTCACTCTCCTTTCCTGTCTGTGTTTCTCTGTTAGGACTAAAAAACCGAACCAGGAAAGCCCTGGGCTTACGCAAGAAAGACAAGGACAAAGACGCATCGTGAGTTTCCTCAGACACTCAATGATGATGCAATGATGGTGCAGGAAGCACAAAACTCTGAACACATCTTGAAAACTCATTGATTTGAGAACATGAATGCAGAGAGATATGAAACAAACCCAAGTGCTGTTATGATACTAGTAAAGTTCTTGTTGAATTTAAAATGGAGATTTTGTGCTGGTGCCAAAATGTAGGTATTATACATTGCACTAGTATTGAATTATTTAACACAAGCCCTGGATGCATTGTTTAAAAACCACATACAGAATGAAGAAAATTATTTACTGGTATAGACATGAATATCTGTCTACCTAATTCCCCCATTTCCTTGTTATTTCAAACAGGAGCTCACCTGACAAAGAAGGAAGTGGAAGTGGAAAGAAAGGAAGTGTACGTACATTGTAGACCTTAGTGGAAGCGTTTCTGCTTTTATTATCTGTTCCTCTCAGCCTCTGTGACAGTGTGGTGCTGTTTAACAGAGGAGACTAAACCTAGAGGACCATAACAGTACTTTAAGAACCTACTGCACAGTGACTTTAACAATATTTAAAGGGATTTGCTGAAGGTCTCGTCCTGTTAAAAGGGAGTTTTTACTCCCCACTGTTGTCAAGTTCTACTCTTCAATCATTTGGGTTCTGTCTTTACCTTAAAATACAAAGCACTTTGAGATGACTGTTAACTGGTTCTATATGAATAAGATTGAATTGAATTGAACTGGGCCTGAAGCAATAATTTAATCTGACTATGATACAATAAAAACATTGCTATCACTATTGATAGGATTGCTGATAAGTTGTCATAAACCAAACATTCCATTAAAGAATGAGAAATTTAAAGAATTTTGTGCCTAACATCACAAGCTTTTATAATTGTACTCTTTTTATGATCTCCATTTTTATAATAGAAAAAGGCCAATGGGGCTCCCAATGGTTTCTATGGGGAGATTGACTGGGACAGATATGTAAGTATCCACAGCCAACACCTACACATTTTCTCTCATTGTCTCTCTTTGTGCATGGACTCTTCTGCTCTAGCATTAGCAATACTTGTGGTGCTCTGCTGTGCAATCAGTGTCATGTGATGCAAGGTTTAAAATTACTGAGTAAAGGGTGCAAATGTGTGTGAGGGATGGTGGTGCATATTCTGTGAGTCAGCAGGAGTTTCATCTTGGAAGTGGAACGTCTCCAGCAAGACATCTGTGAAATCTAATCTACATTTGTATGCGGTGTTGAAGAGTTTGAGGGTGCCTTTGTTACAGTGTGTGATTGGCTAGAAATGACTGTCACCAATTTCACTCTCTCTGTCTCTCTTTTGCAGGCCACTCCTGATGTAGATGAGGAAGGCTTTAGCCTCCAGCCTGGTGACGAGGGTGATGATATCCTTTTAGTAGGAAGGAGACGCAGCAGTCTTAGGAGCATTTGCCAGCAAAAACTATTGATCTGTTTGGCTTAGTGACTCATTGGTTGAGTGCTTCTCAGCATTAAATAGGCCAAATCAATAGTCCCTGTGTATGCGTGCCCCTGCAACAAGGCGGCCGGACAGAGGCACATGAGGTTGGACTGGCTTTCCAGTTGTCACTAAACCACCGTTCTCATTAACCACTAACACTCAGTTCTGCTCTCACTGGCGTCAGCAGTGGGATTATATGTTTGAACTGGATTCATAGCTGGCACTATGGAGACCTTCCCTGTGCAGGAAGATTTAGCGGAGAGAGAGCAGGAGTGTCAGTTACAGCAGTTGTAGTACAGTTAACTGGGACACTGAATGGATGTCTTACTCTCACTCTGCACTACAGTACTGTCCTAGCTGTAAATGCTGCAGATCGTTGAATTATTTCCATCTTTGTAGAGCATATTGTACCTCTTCCCTTTTGCCCTTTACAAGTGTTCACCAGCTTCCAAAGAAAAGCACTTTTTCTCCTCCAGTGACTCAGAGGACGATGAGGACAGCAAGAAAAAGTTCAAAATTAAGATCAAGCCGCTGGTGTCAGACAGTGCCAAGTGTGTCCTTCCATCTATGGACGAGCTTAAAGCCTCAGTGGGAGGCCTGGCGCTGTCCCCGTCTCTGGTGAGTGCTGCTGATCAGCAGTCCTGTTCTGCTGCACAGTTCTAAAAAAGTGCAATAGGCACACACAATGTAGTTCATATATTTTAACAGCTGTTAACTTCTCTCATACCTGTTTAACCCTCTGCTTGCACTTGTCTTTTCTTCTCGCGTCTTTGCCGTCCTCTTGTAGAAGAGAAGTCCGGTAAGCGTGTCACACACATCTGTATCACCATCCTGAGAGATAGCATGGCATGTGCTCACTCGGTGGAAATGCTTGATAACATGTTCCCTCCTGTGGTAGTATTCTTGTAAACTGTCTTCAAGGCTTTCCCTTTTTTTCTGCATGCACTTGCTTTCCCAACCTGACTACCTCACAAAAATTCACAACTGTTTTCTGTGTTCATTCAGTTTTTTTCCTGCTCAGCAACAGCTTTACTTAAACCTTTATGGCAAAGCATGTACATTACATAATGCAAAGTAAATGTAACACACATATACAGTTCCAAACCTACTGATTTAGTCACAGTGGCGCTTACAAGAGGCCTGCTGTGTTCAGTGTGCAGCTGTGTGTGTGTGCGCTGATTGTAGGTGATGCTTTTATTGTCAACATAATCTCCAGGCAGTTATGGCTCACATTGCATTATTAAGGCTTTGCGGTTAAAGTAAAGAGATGCGGTGTGTGTAGTTGTAGTTAGTGTCCATTTGACTGATTTGTCACTCACTCTCTGACCCAGGTCTGTTCTCTCTTCCTTTTTGCTGGTCTCAGAGACGCAGTCCGGTGAGTTTTCACTCCATCTGCTGGCTGTTTTACCACTGACAGCCTGAAATGCAGCTTTCTAATGTCTACTGTCTTATGATGCAGTAAAGAGAAAAAAAAAAAAAGCGTAAAGAGTAAAGAAACAGTTAACCCCAAATTCAAGTTCACACATTTTACCTCTGGCCTGTAGTGCTGTTCATCCATTGTTTTGGTGTGAGTTTACCAGAGATACAAACAGTAGAAATGTCTCCCTTCTTGACTTGTGCTGCTCAAAGCTCCAAAGATTCAGCTATCTACCATCACAGCACCATTAATGTTTATACCCTGTCACGCTGTTGCCAGCATGAGCCTCGCATCACAGGTAGATGCACACTTTTCTTCTGTTTCTCAGTCTGCGAGTGAAAGTGTGTCTATTTTTCTGGTGAAGAAGGTTATGATTTCTGGAAGGAGGCATTGCTGCTTCTCAGATGTTTTTCAAACGTAGTTATTTGGCAGCACTATGCAAAACACATATTTCTCCAGCTGATATGTCCAACTCTTGACAAATCACACCAAAACTCTCAAGACTGATGAAGAGCATATAAGGCCAGACTAATAATACACAAATCAAATTTTGGGCTGTACTGTTTCTATAATCTTACTGTGTTTTGTTACAATAAGAAAGAAGAACATCTTAAAGGATTTAAGATGATGTTTATTATCAGAAAATATGATCTGGATCCTTAATTTATCTTTTGTTTGGATTCCATTTTTTGCAGGGGCTAATGAAAAGGAATTTGTCCTGTAAGTACACATCTATAGAAATCACTCCTCTATTCCTGTACCTGTGCTCATAACCACAATGCTACCACGCTCTTATTAAAAGGGACATATTGTGCTCTTACCCAGCTGCATATTTTTATTTTTTGTTGAGCAGCTTTGCATGATTCAGGGTTCAAGATACTCATTATTTAACTTATATTAAGCCTTGGTACAGCCCCTCATTTCACCCTCTGCCTGAAACAAGCCTTTTAAGCTTCTCTCCCTTTAAAGCCAACTGTCTTCTGATTGCCACTTGTGAACAAAAGGTTTGAACAGCTGGTGGGTGGGACTTCTGTGCTCCTTGCCAGAACAACATAAATATATGACAGGAAAGCATAATAGGGGCACTTTAAAGTTACAGAAGTCATACTCCTGCTCAGCAGAGGAGCAGCTGAGTCTTTGTTATTTTTCTTACAGGTGAGGAGATCGCTAGACCCAGACGCTCAATCCCAATACCGAGTCCTGCCCCAGAGACGTCAAGGTCTGTCATTCTTTTAGCAATATTGACAAATTTAACACTGCTTTCATTAAGATGGTATGCTATTGTTCTACAGCAGATGTGCCTTGAATAGTAGTGCGAGCTACTTTTTAATTGTTGCATGTATGTATGTTTTTTTTGGGTTTTTTTTTGCAGTGACAGGCTGTCGCAGAACACTCCTGCCTTCTTTGAGCTACCTTTAGAGAGCAAATATGCCAGATATGATGGTCAGTCCTCTATTGATGGGCCATAACTTTACCTAAATTATTAAACTCCCTTTACAAAGGTGACATTTTTTTTCCCATTTATCCAATGACAGTGGTACCTACGGATGCATGGGGAGAATCTAGACCCCGATCAGAATCACAGCTGAGCAGAAGTTTTCCAACAGGGGGTGAGCAAACATGAGTGAATTTATTCTTTGTTGTAATCTATGTTTGTAATAAAGCTGAGCTGACCTGAACTGCTCCGCTTGTTGCAGCTCCTCCTCCTCTTCCTCCAAAAAACATTCCATCAAGAAGTCACTATGGCTATCCTTCAGACTCTGCTGGTAAATTTGTATTTAAACATCATTTAAACACAGCTTGCTTGTCAAGAATACAGAATACAGATAAAGTCAATACACACTCTCTGCAGCCGATCTACCCAATGGGAGGGCAGCTCGCAGTTCTGCTCCAATCTACCTGAATGTCCTCTCCCCAGCCTCTTGCCGAGGCTCTCCTGCCCCCGACTTGGATGACGTCTTTGGACCCACGAGCGAGGACACAATGTCTCCCAGATGGGTTACTTTCACGGATGATAGACCCCCACCACCTGACGAACCAGCTCCACCTCCGCCACCGGACTCCCCCCCTCCAGACACACCTTCATCCACTCCTTCCACACCTTGCCTCTCTCCTGGACCACCTCCAAATGAACCCCCGCCTTCACCTCCACCATTTTCCCCCGGGTCTCCTCCTCCCTTCTCTCCACCAGACTCACCTCCCTCCATCGTGTTCGGACCTCCTCCTCCAGACGAACCAGCCCCTCCCCTGCCCCCAGAGTTCTCCCCCTCTAATTCCCCTCCTGTGTGCCCTGAAGAGGATGCTATTGATGAGGAGGTGCTGCAGTTCGCAGAGTACTGTTCCTCCCCTGCCCCCATCAGTCCTGTGCCTCCTCTGCCGGCGGAGCGGAGATCCCCTCGTACAGGAGTCATGTCTCCACTGGTCCTGGGGGGTTCAGGGGGAAAGAGGACTCCAGAGGGTGTAAACTTGAGAGAAGATGTACCAGACTTTGTGGGTTCCCCCAGAGAGCTGACACCAAGCTTTAGGGGCACGCCACCTCCTCTTCCTCCAACTACCTACAGGTCTATAATATCTTCCCCGGGACCCTACTCAGGCAGCAGTGAGTACTCTTCTGTCATTGCAAATACACACAGTGGCCTCTTTGAGATTCAGTTATGCCAAGTATGAGTAATGCTTTTTATTTAAATTTTGAAATGTCATTTAATGTGGTTTGCTTTGGAAAAGTGAGAATGATGTTGCCACCATAAAAACATGATTCACAGAGATGAGAAGGTCGACCTTTACTGACATCTAGTGTTGTGATTGTAAAATGACAGCGTCTTTGTTTAAACATCTTTGTTTGTCGTACATAACATGTCTTACCTCGCCAGAAATATAAGGACAGACAAAGAAAGATATTTCAATTTATGTGGTAAAATAGTATAATTTCCCAGTGTTTAGAATTAACCATGTGGTGAGAGTAGAATGTAAGTGAGACTAAACACTTAAATGGTCTCTTTTTACAATTTTACACCATATACCATCCATCAAGTGGTGAATATAACAGACATCACGCATCAGACCTGTATGGAAATTACAGGATGCTTTCTCTCAGTACAGATATCAAGTGGTGAAATCTTCCCACAGATTTTTCCATGAATCAGAAGAACAACACCTACATAATTCTCAACAGTGATTTTATTTCATGTCCAGAACCAAACAGAGGTGCACACTTCTGTTTCTGTCCTAACACAGCTGATAGAAGGGAAGTGCTGCAATAAAAAATCTCTCTGACTGTGAGCTGAAGGCAGTGCTAACCACAGACACTGGTATGTGCCACAGGCCCCTCATCTCCAGCTCGTCCTACAACACCACAGTCTCGAGGCAGCCCAGTCCCTCCGCCTCCTCCTCCACGTCCATCTTCACGACCAAAGCTGCCCCCAGGGAAACCAATCACAGACCTGGTATGTGGGAAAAGCCCTTTCTTTTCTCTCTTTCTCTCTCTCTCCTTCATTGGTCTTTTTTAAAATAATGTGCTGTGTTTTTTTCACACTGATCAAAATATATCTTGGATTCCATCTCCAGACCAGGCCATTCAGTCCGCCGGTTTCAGGCAGCCCCCCGCCTTTTGCACCCCTGGCCCGGGCAGAGAGCTCTTCCTCCATCTCCTCCATTACCTCACAGAGTGCAGCCTCCACCCCAACCTTAGGAAGGGACCTCAACATTTCCACCACAGGTATAAATACCAGCAAGGTGGTTGTTGTGCTCATCTCCTGGCTCAGCTGCACATCTCAGTCCACATGTTGTCTGTCACTCATCGTGTCCTTGCCTCACAGTCTTGTCCCTCTCCATGATTCTCTCTTCCTGATGTCTCTGCTCACTCAGAGGCCTCACAGCCTCTGGTATGGTTTGACCACGGCAGGTTTTATTTAGCTTTTGAAGGTGAGTTGAGCTACAGTGCTGCTTTAGTGACACTAGTGCATGGACTGAAAGCACCTGCCCTGTTTCTTTAGTTGCTGTGTCCACAAGAGTGCTGCTGCCCATCCCCATCTCATGCCCTGCTCACTTACTTAGAATCCAGCTCCATGATGGACGGTTCAGTTTTGCTTTAATTGTTTTTGATCTATTCTATCCTCTGTGTGTGACACCCATCTTCAGGCATGTAAGGTATAACCCAGAATAGGGTTTTACAAATAGATGTTATAGCAGTGTCTCTGTGTGTGTTTTAGGGTGCTCCAGAGGACCCAGTCCACTCACCATGGGGCCCCAAGATACTCTGCCAGTGGCAGCTGCCTTCACAGAAACCATCAATGCCTACTTCAAAGGCGCTGACCCGAGCAAGTAGGCTTACATTACAAATGCACTGACATCCTGTCAGCATGGATTGATGCTAAATCTGAAACACGGCACTGCTAATAATGGCAGACAGAGGAAAGTTTCTAAGGCAGGCTGGGCTAGACTTTTTTTTTTTTAAGACTAATTAGGTGTATACAGTCCTTTGCATTTAAAGTTTTTATACTAAGGGGAAACTGAGTTTTATGTTTTTGTTCAGCATGAGTCCTCTCTCTGTCTCAGATGTGTTGTGAAGATCACAGGGGAGATGGTGCTGTCCTTCCCTGCTGGCATAACCAGGCATTTTGCCAGCCACCCAGCTCAACCCATCCTCACTTTTAGCATTAGCAACTACAACCGACTGGAGCAGGTCCTCCCCAATCCGCAACTGCTGTGCTGGTAAGAAGAGCATTACAGGCAAACACATTGGAACGGACGGTTGTCGTTTTTATGCCCCCCAAAAAATAACATCTAATTGTGCTCACATGATCCATAATGCCTGAATCAAATATGTTTTTCTCATCCCGTAGTGATTCCACTACAGACCGTGTAGAAACCAAGGAGTTCTGGGTAAATATGCCAAACTTGATAAGCCATCTAAAGAAAGTGGCTGAACAGAAGCCTCAGGCAACATACTACAATGTGGATATGATCAAATATCAGGTATAAAATATCTGTCTGTGTTCATGGATGTGTTTCTATATGTTTTCCTTCCATCCTCTCAGCTCACTGTCTTCTTTGTCTTTTCCATTTAGGTGTCAGCAGAGGGGATCCAGTCCACTCCTTTGAACCTGGCAGTGAGTTGGCGTGGCGATGCCACCAACATAGACCTTAGAATAGACTACAAATACAACACAGAGGCTCTGGCTGCACCGGTGCCGCTTCACGACATCCACTTCCTGGTCCCTGTGGATGGAGGCATTGCCAAACTACAGGCCATGATCCCACCTGCCACCTGGTGAGGATTACTGATAATAAGGAGTCTTTGCAAATGGCCATATTGAGAGGCTAAAGTCAACCTAGTAGAGTTTACACCAATATTAGGTACCATATTGTAAAGTGAGTGAACTGATTGGTATGGCGGTGCATTAATTTACCATCTATTTGTAGAAGCTGCGCATATTATTTGCATACTCTGTATTCAGTGATAAATCTATATAAAGATGGGCTCAACTGCCTGTGTATATTATTGATATGAGCTGTATTCATAGGACTGAATGGTGCAGTATGCACCAAGAACATTCAGCGCCCCCAAAAATGCCATTGTGGACAGAAATCATTATTATATTTATTCTGTATCAGTGGACAGAGTAACATGTTTTATGTAACATGGAACTTTTTTCCTCATAAAGGAATCCAGAGCAGCAGATGATACAGTGGAAAATTCCAAGTTTGTCTCACAGGTCTGAAAATGGAGGCAAGTATTCATTTGTGCCATGTTCATAATATTCAACATTCTTACTTTCCCTTGTCATTTACAACAGTGTTTTTCAACCTTTTCTGAGCCAAGGTAAGGTTTTTTTCATTGAAAAAAATCAACAGGCACAATACCAGCCAAAAATATTAAAAAATGATACTCTGTATCCTATATTAACAATATAGTCATTCTTATTAAAGTGTCTTGAATAGGAATCAAATAAACACAAAAAAGAACTTTATCATATATCTTCTTTCAAATAAAAAGTGCACTTAACATGTCCACTTCAAAATATGGACAGAGCCGGCCCAAGCCTTGAAGGGGCCCTAAGCGAAATTTGAGCCCCCCCCCCCTTATACCACTTCATTGTCTCCTGAGCCTAATCGTTATTAATACGGAAAGGTTGAAGTTGAATATTAATTTTTTTGGATGCATCGCTGTTTCAGTCTCAGCCCATTGAAAAACAATGTATTTCAATATGATACACACTGTAAAACTATGTCCATGACATAGTTGAATGCATTCCATATCCGATCTAGAGGGCATAGACTTTTTAGGAAATATGTAATTTAGGGTGTTTGACCT
>JASGAU010409832.1:0-18723 GCA_030220045.1 Australoheros facetus
TAACCTTAGTGTGTGAAGAAGACTCCCCATTTACATGAACAAATTGGAGTCTATTAGATAAATATGATTCAAACCACTGCAGCGCAGTACCTTTAATACAATGAATCTAAGTAGCAACGTTGAGTTGGATTTAGAGAAAAACATTCAAAACAAGACAATACACAGTTTTGAGATTTGAATTCAGCTCTCTGTAGGTTGATCATTTTCATTTCCATCAAAAGATGTGGCGTCCTTTCACTCCTAACACATTACCCAGTATCAGTGTAGATGAGCAGCTTGAGTTTTTTTCCATTGGGATCTGATGTGTTTCCAAGTGTTCCCGGAATATTTTTGATCAGTGTACAAGTAATCCCTGTCAGCGCAGGCTTCAGATTGCTGTAAACAGTCTCAGTTTTTCCGCTTTTGATGTATGTCTGGATAACATCCCAAGTCGGTCATCTCAGACACTCAGCTCAGGCTCTGAGCACAGCTTGCATTTAATCCACATTTGATATTTAATGTAGCATCAGACTTGTGAACGTTAAAAAGAAAATGTTCATCACTGTCATAAGGAAAACTTATTACTCATATTGCTGACTCTGTATTTTGCTCTCTCTTTTTTTTTCTTCTTTTTTTAAAAATATTAAGTGTCTGAATTGAGGAAACTATTCGAGGGCATTACCACAAGCACAAGTGACTGGGAAATGAACAGGTGAGACTAAAATGATACAGCTATAAAAATGCTGCCAGTGATTTTTAATGAAGACAATGTTGAATTAGGTAAAAATGTGTAAAGATGATTCTTCTTTCTTTCTGTGTTTAGAAAGGAGCGCATTGCTCGACGGTTGGAGGGAATAGAGGGTGAGGTGCATCCATCTCTGCTGCCTACCTTGGTGGCTAACCGGCTTCTGGAGGAGGACACTCCACGATACACTAGGGCCTCTGACCCTTGTGAGCCCTGTGCTGGTGAGACAAGAACAATTCTATAGACTATTGTCTCTATCTACACAAGAGAGTCATGACTTGTGTATTCTCTCACCAGTTACAGTCCAGCGGTATGGCATAGAGGGATTTGAAAGCCCAGAAATGCAGCTGAAGGCTCCAGAGCGCCAGTCCAGAGCTCGATGCAGGCCTGACCCTCAGTCCTTCGTCCACACTGAACCAGTTCACAGTGTGGGTCCTACCACATATGCTCCAGAGTTGGAGTCCAAGGCTGAACGCATTGCGCGCTACAAGGCAGAGCGACGTCGGCAGCTGGCCGAGCGCTATGGCATCTCTTTGGATCAGGAACCTGACTTGGACCATCACTCACGCTACCCCCACTCTCAGAAAGAATCAGACTGCTCAGAGAGACGTAACAGAGGGGAGATGGTGGGAGAGGAAGGCAGAGATATCACCTTAAGTGCTTACACCAGCACCTTAGCCACTAGTCCAAGGGCAGGCCGTTCAGCACCACCACATGGCCACCTGGACACAGGCTGTGACATCGGTCGAACCAGGGTGGAGTTGTTCTCGGAGAGGGAGAGGCTGATGAACCTGGAGAATCAGCGCAGGGCTGCTCCGCCCGAGCCTCCATCCTCTTCTTCATACATGGACGTGACATCATCGCCCTCCCCTGTTAAGGTGCCTGCGAAGGACTACACAATGACAGGCATACCACCCAGTTCACCCAAGCTGGGCAGGCACCCCTCCCTCTCCTCGCCTAAACATGGGGTGTCTCCTGGAGACCTGTTCATTGAGCAGCAGGCCCACAATATCCTCAGCAGACAGGGGTAAGTATTTTGACATCATCTATGTCTTATTTATTTATTTTTTTAATTTGTGGGTTTTTTGTTTTGTTTTTTTTAACCCATTTTTTAATAGGTATGCAACAATGGTAAAATACACTTGTGCAGAAGTTTTGGGGCACTTGAAATGTTTGTGTTTGGTAGAAAACCATAGAGCAAATTTATACAGCAGTGTTCTACATAGCAACACAATGGCTGTCAACACAAAGTGGAATAGAAATGTCAGACGTCATAGATGTATCAAAGATTCTCAGCTGGCATTTGCATTGATTAGCCTCCCTTAGAATATTATGACTACCTTTTTTGATTACATTCTTATTAAATTAGCTGAAAAACAAAAACAGTTTTCTAAGTGACCCCAGACTTTTGAGAGTTGGATTTCATATTTTACTTTATACATAAATAGCCAGTTACCTGTGAATTTCAGGTCTCCTCAGCAGGCCTTTTCTGCATTAGGGTTCTAAGATTCACGTCACATCCAAACACACAAGGTTTAAACCAGAGCACCGCTGTATCATTGTGTTTAAAAGATGGACTCAGTGTTGTCTCTCCCTCTGTCTCTGTCCCTCTTTTCATTCCATATGTCCAAGGTTGTTCTCTTGGCAGGAGTCTTGTTTGATATGCAGTCATCCAATCTGAGCTCGTTCTGGAACAGACCAGCTCCCACAGCGACCTACAGCTGGGCAGATTATTGTGTGTGTTGTGTTGTATTTTTATTCTAGAGATATGAGGTAGATGTACAGTATTAAGCAGCAAATCGGCATACTTTTTATACTCCCAAAGGAGCTCTTACTGGCCCAGTTGCTGCATTTTTGTGTTAGAATTATTTCTGAGGCTGTTGGGATGAAATCGCCCACTGGCTCTGTAGCTGATGCTGCATTCTTAGAGTTACTCCTCTTTGAAAGTATCGTGAGTAAATCAACACTTTAACAATGCCAATTCAAAGCTACAGGTTCTTACTTACAGGACAATAGAAGCTTATTAAAAGTAGATAAAACTTTTTTGTAGATTGTTCAGTGTCAGCTGTCATAATTCTGTCCCCTGTGGATGCTTGCCAACATCTAAGGCAGTTTTCAAACCAATGTCCTGGTGCAACCCTTCCATGTTTTCAAGGCTAAAAACCAAGAGGTAAACTGTCCCCCAGTCCCAGATCATTGGGTGCTCCTGAAAGTTAGTATTGTCTGTGTGGCTATTATTTTCAGTACAGTCCAATAATGATGCATTTAAATGGGGGCTAAAAGGACAAAATGACACCCAAAAGAACCTGAGCCAGTAGCTCAGTTGCTGCTGCAGATGTAGAAGTACTAAGAGTTGTTTTGCTTCTATAACTGCTGGAACAGAGAGTCAATGTGTGCACCTCTATATAGCTCTCTCCCTCCAGCCCAACCCAGAGCATGAGCAGGCTGTAGCCCTGCACTGTGCCATTGCAAATGAACATATGAAGGTGCATTCCTTGACTCCACACCCATCCAGGGCATTATTCTCTATCATCCTAGTTCCTTTCCACATCGCCCCCTCTCTCTGTTCCTCAGTCTTCCCTCTCGGGTTTCCAAACTTGGCCAGGTTGTATATGTGTCCACGGTGCAGAGAGGGTGTTGCATTACTGGGCGGCTCAGTGTGACTCCACAGTCACATCTCTGGCCCACAGCTGGGTCTGATAAAGACCAGTGAGCCCTGAGAAGAAACAAGCAAATAAGAGTGTCTCCTCTCTGCATTTTTATTGGGTGTGTGAGGGTCAAACATGATGGGCTTCATTTTAGCTCTTGTTGTAAAATGTTATGAGTCTATACTGTCGGTCATCTGTGCTACCCCAACATTTTCTATTGCTGTTTGAGATGTGTCTCTGTATTTAGTGACATTACAGTTGATCACATGAAAAAGATCTTTCATAAAAACATCCATCCTGCTTGACTTAATATTTTCAGTAATTATCTAAATTCCATTTTTGTTTTTGGTGTTTTGTTTTTTTTGTTTTTTGTTTTTTTTTTTAAACTTTGTCTAACTGGTGACAGAAAAACTGAATTTGCAGGTAATGGTGTAAATGGTAATTGGACTGTATGGATAGATTGCCTTTCTACAAAGTTGAGCACTCAAAGCACTTTCTGCTGTAAGTGGACTGCTGTAACTTTGGTGGATGGCTTAGGAGTAACCCAGGGTTCAGTATCTTGCAAGGATACTGGCCAGATAAGTCGGGGATCAATTTACCGACCTTCCAATAGGTGGATGATCCCATAAATGCAGCTGCACTGACTGTCCATCATCAGTTTTGATAATTAGTTGAGTTTGTAGGTTTTTGAATGGTTTAACCACACATAATGAGAGCTAAGGCTCAGAAAGCTTAGGTCAATTGCGGTGTTGAAATGTTTCCACACGGAGATGTGAGTCTTGTTACAGTTGAGCAAGACCCAATTGGTTTGTCCAATCAGAGGATTATCTGTAATTTGCAAGTTCCAATGAGTCAAGTGAAACCTTTCCACCTCAGGACCCAAGGTGAGTCTGTTTCCCCACTCGGATTCAAGTATGTTGGATTTTGTGTCTTGTTGTGAGGTCTAAAATTCAGGTTCCCGTATTCCTAAAAACATTTAGGTCACAAACTGACTTCTCCTTCCTTTCTTCATCAGGTCTTCTCTATCTGTATTTATGACTGAGGGACACTATTTTCAGTTTTGTTGAACTCTGCCTTTATTCAGCATCAGAGGGCCAGCATGACTCATCTGGCTCTGGTGGAGTGAGATGGCATTTCCTCTGAATATTTGCATCTGGAGATAACACCTCAGCTAGATAGGCCTACTTTTAAAGAGCCTTCTCTTAAGACACTGATTTGTATGTGGTCAGATCTGATGTAATATAACTGCACTGTTTGGTGACCACTGGTCATAATTTAAATATGAGACTTATTATTCATATTTTTACTGTGGCAGTTAAATGTCTCACCTGGGAGTTAAACTTGTATTCTGAGGATTGTGCCGTTTTACTAAACTGTCTCACTCTAGTCAAGCTCAATGTGAAGTCAGTGGAGTGTGTAATGTAGTGGTGTCTTTGCGTGTATGCTCCAAGAAAAGAGCTCAACACTGAATTCAGACCCTGACCCAGCTACTCAATCACTCACATGTTTCCCCATTGGGTTTCTCTTGGTGCAGTGCAAAGGCGAAACTTAGCACTGATTGGTTCCTCCAGACTGATGCTGAAGGCGACACCCACTCCCTCATCAACTGGCCATCAAGGTACACCCAGGCTGGTTGTGTCTCACCCCAGTTATTACTTACCATGTTCCCATTCATCTGGACTTACCCAAAATGCAACAGCCCTTGTGAGCAGTGCTTCTTAAACTGCAGGTCATTATAGTGCCCCAGTTTTTTCTTTTTCTTTTTATGATACTGCATTTACTCACTTTGGATCCTGAGTTGATTAGCAGACAAATGTTTAAGAATCTCTGCTTTTGAGCTTTGAGAGTCCACTGACCACCATCATCCTCATCCTCACTGTCACCAGCTCTTGTCCCCTTGGCTTCCAACCATAACTTCATCTTTCATTCATCTTTTGACATGTTCCCCTTAAACTCCATGTGGTAACAGCTGTTTGATGGATCATATTATATCAAAAGTGACAAATGCTATATAAAATATAGGTAGTGATGGTGCGATGTTGCCTATTTAACAATTACTCAGTGTCAGTGACTGTATATATTGGTGTAGTGGGGTAGATGTCGTCCACTCTACTTTTGAATTCTCTGTTTCTTCGAATCATTTGAGAGCGGTGGTGCAAGCATTTACCCATGAATGCCAGTGTGAGAGAAAAGACTGGCAACCATGCTAAACCAATTCCATTACAGGCAAAGCTGAAATGATTATTGTTGGGTTTAATGTAACTTATATAGTATGTTATGGCTTTATGAAATATTTGAGTCAGCAAGACTAAAAATCTGACAAAGCATTCAGTCTCAAGTTATGATATTTAAGCATAAAAACTGCTTCAGTGTCCAGCCCTAATATCAAACATGACAGACTGGGCTCCTCCTTTAATGCTGAAAGGCTTACACACAAAGGATCACAATCAAAGTCATCTTTCTGAGCTTCTATGAGAACTATGCTTTGTCTATTCATGTGTTATAAATGTTAACCAGCCCTTTGTCTCCCTGAAGAATCAGAGTTAGGGAGAGGCTTGTCAGGGAGGAGGGCCACCAGAAGAGCCCAGAGTCTGGACATGTTACAGAAGCCCCGGTGTATCGCAGACAATTTCAGCACCAGCCCCAGGCTTCTACACGCTACCATACAGACCCACCGAGCCCACAGCAGGCCTATTCCCACTCCCACCAGCATCCACAAGTTCAGCACAGCCGGTTTGGTCCACAGGGAGGACAAGAAGTTGGCGGTTACCCCAGTTATTTGTCCATGACTTCAGGTCCCACATCCAGAACTGGGCAGCAGCAACAGCAGGTCCAAGAGGAAGAGGCTGGTGAAGCTGAGGAGGTCAAGACAGAGGGACTTCTGAGGAGCAGAAAAGCAGTCCTGCCTTCAGAGATCCGGCGCAGGGAAAGGAGCACTGAAGACCCACGAAGAGGAATAGGGGAGGAGGAGCTGGGCATGTATGGGGTGCAAAGAGATGCTGAGGTAGAGGAACCTGTGAGAGGAGGACTTAGAAGCAGACCTATGTGGGAGGAAGCCGAGTACACCTCCCATCTGCAGGCAGCAGAGAGTCAACCCAGAGAGTGGGAAAATGCTATTTATGGCCACAAAAGACTAGCTGCGACCCACAATCAGCCCAGAACGTCTCACGCAGGGTCAGGAAGCTCCACCTCCACCATAGCCCTGAGCCGCTCTGTGTCCGATGCTGGGAATCAGCGAGGGCCCAATCAAAGGGGCTTGCAGCACCAAACTCAGGAACCCCAAGAGGTCAGGGAAGAGGAAAGTTTGAATAACGGAGAGAGTCACCAGGACACCAGGGTGTCTGTTGCCCAGCTCAGGCATTCATACATGGAGAGCACCGCCACTCCTCCAACCGGCCGCAGGAATGAGCTGTAGGTGGCAAAATGCTGCGCCGCCTTTATTCACTGGCTGACTGCTGTGGTGCTCACTCTGATTGCTTGTTGCCTAACATCATCCAGCTACTCAACGACTAACAAGCCAATAAGTCTGGTGTACATTTCAAAGCACAGTGGTTCATTTGCAGAGTTTTTAATCTGTAGAACTGGCATACATGCTCTAATCTCCTAACACTAACTGTCTTGCAGTACAGTGTTTGTTGTTTTTGCTTTACTGGCACTGTGACTTGTCTGGTTGCTACCTGGGGATGTGTATGAATGAATGTGTATGAATGAATGTGTATGTGCTTTAACTAATCTTCAAGGGCTTGCTCATACAATAGGCTTGATTTTAAAAAGCAAAGGTATGGTTGAATGTTAACACCTCTGCTTTTAAACAGTTCCATTTTTGCACTATGTCCCTCTCTATCTCTCCCTGACTACACTGTATTCTCTTTTCTTTGGGTTCTCTATCTGTTGGCCCCTCTCCCTGGATGGCCCCCACAGTGAGGTGGAGGAGCACAGGGTGCTCACAGGCTACGAGGCCCCATGGAGAGGGGAAAGGGACAGGGGGCGCAGGCCCCGGCAGTATATCTATCCCGGGGAGAGTAGAAAGACCTCAGAGAGGTTTAGGACACAGCCCATCACTTCTGCTGAGCGCCATGAGACTGATAGGTACTGCTCTGGACTCAGGATTGCACGGCCGAGTGTGAAACACATGCATGTTAAAAGAAATCATGACTGAGTTTAATTTGTAATGCAAAGAAATGCTGATTTAATCATGTTTGGGTGACCTATAATATTTTAGTTCTGTATCACGTATTAATTCCATTAATTCCACAGCCCACTGAGAATAATGCACGCACATGTACAGGCTTGAACACACTCCCCCTCCTTCATTTTCATTCTAACAACATTAGCAAATAAGGAAGCTTAAAGGCCAAAGGTCCCTCTGATTGGCCTTGGCAGTGGTCGTCACATGTGACCACAGTGAGGACGCATGAATTGGCCTTTGTCAGTAATCAAGCCCCGAGACCACAGACCTGTACAGACTTCTGTAATGCTGTCTAATTCTCCAGCTTAGTCTGCTTCATTCTTTCCATTTTTTAAAATTTCTTCTCCTAACAGGAGCTGTCACATTTCCAGCATACCACAAACGCCTGTTTCTCTCCGCACGTCCTCAGCTCTTCTGCTGCTTGCCTTCCTGTCTCTAACTACTCGCCACCTTCTGATTTTACTCACTCTTTTATTGTTACATATATGTTGGAAGCTTTTACTGATTGTCTTTTTCTTGCACTTTTGAAGGTCTTGTGTGAATTCAGACTTTGCTTCGACCGAAGGTAAGTAGCTTTTCTCACAAACTTGAGAGATTTTTGGTGTAGAATTTGATTTTTAGAATACAGTAACAGTAAGTGGCTATACTAAGTAGGTAGAATGCAAAATTAATTGCATCTTATTTTCTACTCGGTAAAAGCTCGTGGCCTGTAATAGCCTTGTTTGTTGTGGAAATAAAGTAGTTCTGTAGTATGTTTGACCAGTGTGGCTGCTGGGCCAGGTGAAAATGCTGAATCATGTGGACGTTGTTTCGGTTTCAGTGTTTTCCTTCGTTAATTCTACCCAAGCCAACTTAAATGCTACACATTTTGATCTTTTAAAGGGTAACAATCATGCCACAAACTGATACCGCCACAGCCCTCTGAGTAAATTAAATGATTCAATTTTGTTGTGTTTTTTTTTTTACTCTTTGCTTGGTTGAATATTGAGATCACGAGGATATAAAAAGTGTGGAATTACATTTATGGTTTAGTTCAACTGCTTTCCATTTATAGTACATCTACTCTGTATTATAACTATATAGTTTCAGCTTGTATTATCTGCAATTCATTGGTCAGTACCTAACTATGAAAACAGCATTAGTGCTTATTTACAGTTGCACTCAGCCATAAGTAACTAGACTATGAGTTGTGGCTTCATATCAAAGCTGCAATAATAGACACATGGGTGGAGGCCCAATGACTCAGATCTGTTTTTAAGGGTTTCTTTTTTTTATGGGGAAGTGTAACATTTTGAAGTGGAGTTTACAGAGACATTAATGATCCTCACAGTAGCGTAACAGCACAGTGGCCCTGCTTAGGGAAGAGCCAGCTCATCTGCTTCTTATAAACATGCTCTTAGCCAGGATGCTTTTTTGTACTGTTACATGGGCCAGAGCTCAGCACTGCGGCGTCAGTCAGTGGGATAGTTGTTTGGTGATGTCATATGTCTTGCAGAGAGGTGTGTGTGTGTGTGTGTGTGTACGCACGCATGCTTCTCACACCTGTCCTGTTTATAGCCTCCTAAGTGACTCCAGTGAAAAGCTGTGGTTTGATCTTTTTTCTTTTTTTTTTGGCTAGTATCACACAATGGTTGTCGTACTTTTATAAATGTGTTACATAATTAGATTACTGGGAAAGGTCAGAATGTTTTAGATTCAGCAAATGAGATTTTGCTGAACATTTGTGCTGCTGTGATATATAGTGTTAAATTATTTACAGTAAAAAAAAAAAAAAAAAAATCTGCTCTCCTTTTGAGTAAGGAGGAGTCATCACTTGTCACTCGTGTTTTTAACTACTCTGGTAACAGAACAACAGAAATCTAAGACAACCACTGAGTACATTTATAAGCATAAATTTATGGAGCTAGCTATTTTGTTTTTTTATTTATCGGAAAATTAGTTAAGTATTTTTCACATACTGCTAAAACATTTGTTTGTCTTCTGAACCCCTGCCAATTTTGGCAGTTTATTCATACAGCTTTACCAAAAAAAATTTCTTTTTTTTTTTTTTTTTTTATATATACAATAATGTCAGCTCCAGATTTACTTCATACCTTGTAGTTTATTTATTTTAAATTGGCCTGTAATTTTGGAAAGATGGAGATTAAAGCAGCATCTTTAACCAGTGACTTCAGTCAGCTTGAAATAACCGCTGTTAGTATATTTTAAATAACTAGCGCAAGCTAGCTAATTGAGCTAACACTAGCTTAATGAGTTTGTTTATAAAATTATCTGCATTTTTTTTTACATTTTCTGACAGGCTTGTTTCCAAAAAAGTAATCTGAAGAATTATGTTGTGTGATGGCAGTCATAAAAACTGTTATTGGGGTGAAGTGGTGAGCAAGGGGTTGAAGTGACCACTAGTAGAAGTGGAGTATATTGTTGACAGAGTGGGAAATAAGAGTTACTTATGCAGGGGGTGCCTGGTATGCCTTGTGTCCGCTGCAAAGTGATGCAGTGGAACTTATTGCTTTCTCTGTGGACACACCTTAAAGCTGCAGGACTCTGTGTAGAGCTGTTTCTGTAAAGTTATACTGTTTATTTATTTTATTTTACCCTTCTTTTTATCTCATATAGTGTTACTCAAAATATACACTTCATAGAATCTTTGAAACCAAGACTCTATTATAAATAATCAGTCCACTGAAAACATATTTACTATATCCGGCAATAGATTTGGTGTTTTGTTATTATTGTTGGTGTGAATTTTAAATAGTGTTTTGGAGAGAATGTATGGCAGCATAAAACAATAAAATGCTATTAAGATAAGAAAAAATGTAGAAGAATAGATGAAAATACAGATAACTCAAAATTTATGTAGTTGGAGACTATTTATTTCTAATTCTTGCTTTTAATGTTGTAATGTTCTCGTCCATTTGTCCAGCTGATGAAGAGAAGCTAGATGAACGGGCCAAGCTGAGCGTCGCAGCTAAGCGCTCCCTCTTTAGGGTGAGTTTCAGCTACAGCCAGTAAGTTCTTATTTCATAAGGCTGTATTTACCAAATTTTAAGACCTGCTATGGACCAGATGAGGTGTGGACAATTTGTTTAGTCAATTAGGCTCTGTGACACCCTGCCTCTCGCCCTGTGTCAGCTGGGATAGGCTCGATCCCCTCCCATGTCCCTGAACAGGATAAGCGGAAGAGGATGGATGGATTTAGGAATAATCAGTTACGTTGATTTATAAAGATACCCTAATATCTCCATCCAGGAACTGGAGAAGAGTGTTGATGGTGGAGCTCCTAAACCCCGGTCCAGGAATGCAGCAGTGGACCGGAGACTAAGACGGACACAAGATCGATCCAGAACTCAGCCAGTCACCACTGAGGAAGTGGTCATTGCAGCTACGTAAGTCCTTGTTACTTTGTTTGATCCTTAATGTGAAGGACTCCTGTCACAATAAAGGGTAACTTAGCTTCTTGTTAGGCAAGTGAAGAAAAACATCTAAACCACATGGTTTTACATGTGAAGTGTAGAGCTAGAGCCAAGAGATGGTTAGCTGCTGTTAACATAAAGACCATAAAACTCCCTGCAAAAAAAATGCAATCCTCTGAATCCCAAAACCNTTGAAAAGCAAATTTTGTTTAAAAACTTAAAAAAAAAAAAAAAAAAAAATCAGAGAATTGCATTTTTTTTTCTTCTTAGTCTCAAGTTGTAACAAAACAGATGAAATTGCTACATTTTCATCTTTCTGGAGGTCCTTGAACTAACCACGTGTGCTGTACAGTTCTGTCAGGAAACACGACCAAATCTCAGCTTGAAAATGAGCCCACAGATGTGACAGGAGCAAAAAAAGTGCCCAGAAACTGCTTTGGGTTCAGAGGGTTAAACCAGTGAGATGTTGTCTATGACTTACAGTGTTTTAGATGTGTTTGTAAATGGATTCAACTACTTCTGATCATCTTGCACCTACAATTCTAGCTCCATACTTGCAAACAAGAGTGGTACAAATAATAATAAATAACACTTGATATAATCAAGTGTTATCTCAGTAGCACTTCTCTTCACTTCTTACTAAGTTCTTTATGACAATAACAAAAGTAAAAACAATTAAATGAGTAACATTAAAGTAAAAGAAACTAAACATTTCCAAGCCTTTCATAAAGAAATGTTTTCAGAAAAGATTTCAAAGAAGCTTGAGCTTTAGTATGTCAGTACATTGAGGCTTGGGTTTGGAGGGTATAATACCTAAACCTCAATCATTCACAATTTATGGTGTGGGAATGACCACTAGGGCTCCATCCACAGAGCCGTGAATGAATACAGCACATGCCAGGTCAATAAATCAGAGATGTAAAATCTTTAAGTACAAGAAAGTAAATCCATGCTGATCTGTTTTATTTGAAAAGTGCTTTGAAGGCCAATTCTCCTAGATTATCAAAATCGTTCAAACTTCAATTCATACTGTCTATAGGCTTCCATCTGCAAGGAGAACTTGCTGTTAAAATGAACTGAATAATTTCTCCGTGCTGTAAGCACCACTATGAAATTATATTTGTTTGGGTAAGGAAACACTTTTTTTCCAGGGTGGTTACCGGCCTGTTACCAGATTTTTTTTTTTTTTTTCTTTTCTATCTAGATTAAAACTTCCCTTTCTGTGTGAACACCTTACTGAACTCTTAAACTAAACATTTGGTGCTCCTCCAGCTGTCTTTTTACATGATGTAACTTTAACCACCATTTTTCTCGATCATCTCATGTTTGCATTGTCACCTGTGTATCTTCTCTGCCCTCTGTGTGCGTCTGTGTCTTTGTCCTTGACCACTGCAGCGTCTCTTCTCACGTGTCACAAACGGTGACCACTCACACCGCTGTAGCACGCGTCCCTAGCCCCACCCTAGTTTACAGCACTGCCCCACCATCCAGGTACACAGCAGACGTGTGTGTGCACGGATATGTATGCTCGCATCAAGCTGCAGTGTTTGACTAACATGTTTGAGTCTTTAGATGCCAGTTTTCTTCTTCCACTTGGTTTTAACCTCTAGGATGCAGTTGTTGGTAAAGCCCTAATGCACAGTATCTTTTAAGGTTTGGTGCCCTCGTGTGTGATTAGAGGAAACTGCCTGATTGAATAGCTGACACAGAAGACTAGGGGGATTTTACCTCATTGCTTGGTGGACATGACTCACTCTGCATGTGTAACAAACCTTTTTAGCTCTGTCTTAAAACTTTTATTGAATGTCAGAAAACATAGACCCACATGCCACTCGCTAGCTTGCATGAGCTCCTTCCATGCTTACCAGAAGTCTCCCTTTGTTCTACCTCTTTGTCTCTTGGATGCCCCCCCCACTCCCACCCCCCTCCAGCCTGCAGGCATCCTCACAGCAGAGCGCTGTTGCCCGTGAGCAAGTAAGGGAGGCCAAGCGGGTAAAGGATACCAAGGAGATCCAGGGTTTGACACAGACTTCCCCAATGAAAGAAAAAGATGAGAAGCAGAGTCAGGAGGAGCCTGACCTCTGCGCCCTCAGCCTGGCTGAAAAGATGGCGCTGTTCAACCGGCTGGCTCAGCCTCCAACCAGGGTCACCCACACAAGAGGGGGGGCACGCCAGCGCAGGACCAACGCTCGCTACCAGACGCAGCCCATCACTCTGGGAGATATGGAACAGGTGGGGGAGCAGCAGGCTCATTTTGTTTCTGCGGTACTTCTAAACGTAGTTTTTCTGTTTTAAAGGCAAAGAACCCTCTGCAAGGGCAACAGAGGTGGTATTAGGGTGGCACAAAATATGTTACCATAACATATCATTACTTTGTCACTCCCATCCTGGGTGTCATATATACAGAGTATTTAAATTAATGTAGTTGGAGAGAGGAAATGTTTTCATTTTGCAGTATACCTATAATAGAAATTGTTGCTAATGACTGAACCTCTTTATCAAACTTCATGAGAGAATCAGAGTTGATTCCTAAATGTAAAAACATTTAAATACAGGTGGAAAAGTTGCAATGATGAGATGAGTAGATGTCATGTCTTTTAAAGCCGGTGGGTTTTTGGTAGTTACTATTAAACTCCTGCTATTAAAGTAGAAAATCCATGAAACAAGTACGTATTTCAGCATGCTGGTGTTTGTGCTCCAGGAGCTCTCAGACATAGACCTCAGGGATGAGCAGGATCTGTGTGACAGCCCAGTAGAACACCTACAAGTAAGCCTCCTCTGAACAGTCACCGAGCAGCCACTTGCCTGCACCACTGGAGGCTGACACAGCTGGAGCTCTCTTCTCAGAAATGACCGTCCGTTTCTGTGAACAACACGCTCTGTGTGGCTTCTCTTTTTTTTTTTTTGGCTTGTCTCCATGTTGGTGTGATTTCATTATGAATGTACATTGCATGGCCTGGCTTCTGATAAAGTTCTGACTCATCATCCTGAAGCAGTTCAATAAAAGAGGCTGTGATGTGTGGATGGACAGAGCTGCCGCACATATTTCAGCGAGGCTAAAGCCCTTGAAAGATGTCTCTGTGGCAGAGAAAAGGGGAAAACAAAAGCAGTTCGACTCCCGTCCACAACCACACGGGCTGGCGGCAGCTGTTTGTCATCGGCTTGTTTGAAACTGGCAGCAGTTTCATGAGGGGGAAAATATGAGACAGAAAATTGAAGCAGAAGGGAGTTAATGGACGATTTCTTGACATGGCTGTTTCCTGTTGCTTCTCATTCATTACTCAGCAAAAATGTCAGGTTAGTTCTCATGTCTGGATTAGAAGTAGTCGTTATAAAATTAGAGTTTGTCGTGCACTGTGCGTAGGGGACTGCTGGCATGGCTTTGTGTTGTGGGCTGACCAGTAAGACAGGCTGCTGTTTGATGTCCAGGAAGTGCACTGAGTCAGGCAGGCTGATTACTCAGCGTGATTCTCTGAATTGTTTGTGTGTGCACTTTGCCCGAGCTGTAGCAAACTGACCCACTTCTTTGTCTGTATTACATAGCTTCAGAACGGTTCAGGCTCTCGGTTCGGACACCTCTCTTCCTCGTCCTCTTCTGCACTCAGAGCAGGAGTTACAGTCTCCAGTGACCAAGCCGGAGACATCCACATAGCCACAGCAACCTGTGTCGAGCCCACCTATCCCAGCTCTGACAGGTCTCTGCCCCCTCGCCACCCAGACGGGCCAGTCAGGAGGCCCCAAGACTCCTCAGACCAGCATAAGTATCACATTTTGCCCCACGGAGAGGACCAAGCTGATCTAGGAGGGGGAAAGAGGAAGTTGCCCTCTCCTGAGAGAGCAGTCAGACAGACCGCGCTGCCCCAGCCACAGAGTGGAAGAGAGAGGAGAGGAGAGGAGGAAGGAGCAGAGGAGGTGCAGCAGCAGCAGCGGCGACTGTCCAGAGGGACAGAAGAGGAAGCTGTGCGGAGCTCAGAGAGCCACATGCTCCAAGAGGAGAACCACAAGAGCAGGGCCACCAGCGAAGGTAAGAGCAGCAGAGGAGGAGTTCAAAGGCATCAGTCTGGTTTTTATTGCCTAAACTATAATGTTCAGATGTTTTTCTGTCTTTGCTTAGTAAGTTTACGAGCTTACAAAGTTTAGAATATGAAGATTTGGAGAGAACAATAGTTCATTCAGATATCAGACTTTGACACAAAGAACCCTTTGCACTGATGTATTTGGTGTCATCATTAATTTCATTATGTTTGTATATTGTATTTAACAATTAAAGGTTTCTGTATATTTTAGCATACAACAAAACAAAAAATAAGTGTGCAAAGAGCTTTGTGTTAAGTGGCTGCAGGATAATTAGTTTTACTTAACAAGAGTCTTTTAAAAATGGGTATAATTTTTTTTGTGTTAACACGCTCAACTGATGGTGAACATCAATACATCTACTAAACATCACCATGGAGTCACCATAACTCGTGTTACCATGTGAATATTAGCATTCAACAGCCGAAGGTTTCACCTACTTCATTCACAAAAGGAAACAAACGTTACTTTTTTGGCAAGTTGCCATGCATTTAATTATGTTTTCTCCTAATTATTAGATATTTGCTTTCTAACAGAGTCAATGAAAACGGTGATCACGATGAACGGAAACTTTACTCCTGCATTCTCACTTCAGCACTGTAATAATGTAATCCTCATATATAGCATTTAAAAGTTGACTTTGTCGTGTTTTTATAGAGACACCATAGACTGTATATTAAAGTTGGAAGTGATGTCATTGATCTTGGTTTGGCGACTACAGTTTTAAGGCTTCAAGTCTGACATTTTGTTTATGGCTGTCTTTTTTTTTTATCAACTAGAAATATTTGGATGAGAGGGCAGTGCTGGGGAGTTATAGGTTATAGCTAGCACTGGCTAGCCATCTTGGTTAGTAAGCTGCACCAGCACTTTACCGTGATAATAAATGGGAGGCTTATTTTGGTTAGCAGGCTTAAAACAAAATGTAATTTGAACAGCTGCAATTTGAAGAGCTGACTTTTGTTTTGTTTTGTTTTTAGTGTAACTGGAGTTTAACCGAGTTAAAATGGAGAATGAGAGCATTGCTAATCAGAAGAATAAAATGGGTTTTAAATATTTAAAGAGCAAACTGCACAAACTGTCAGTTTCAGTCAACACATTCTAATCCAACCCCACTTCCTGTCTGCGTGTGTGTTACTGAAAATGCTGCATTCAGACGGTGGTTTTCAGGCTTCCTTTATATCTCTGCAGCAGTAGCACCAGGCCATTGACTGTGTGTCAGTGGCGGCTTGTCAGAGAGCGTAGAAATCAGGGTGATGGAGTAGTGCCTTGACAGGAGGACCTGTGTCTGCAGTGTGGGTTATTTGATTACAGCTGTGGCAGAGCTGTTTAAAGCTGTGAAAAATGTCTGTGCTGCTTCTCACAGGGCGATGAGATCCTTTTGGTAAGCATGAAAAGATGTTTGCTCCGCTGCTGCTTTGAGATGCTGAGTCTGCACAGAGAGCGTGATGTGGTTCTGCAGTCACACACACCTCTGAGGAATATATTAAAGGGTTTGCCCTATACAGTGATTCTCAGTTAATGCCTTTTGGGGTTTTGCTGTTTGTTTGTTTTGCGTTTTAATTAATCATCTGAACCATTTCTTAAAAGCTCATCCAGCTTCCATAGATACCCTGCTAACATTTAAGTTGTTGCTGAGTTATTGATTCCCACCCCACCCACATTTGTGTGTGTTCGCACTCACAGAGGTGCCAGAATCCCCTGTGGTAACATCCAGAGCAAGATCTGGTTTGCCTGTATCAGGGGACACGCACACGGACAGCAGTGGACACCCAGCCGATCCGGTTCAGCCTGAGCAGGGAGACGAACTGAGCGACAGGATGATGGCCAGACACATGTCCATCAAAGAGAGGTGAGCATGGAAGTGTGCTTGGCTGTTTAATTTTAGGGTTAGGATGGGAGCAGGCATTTTGTATATATTTACTCCATATATGACCGTATTCAGCTGCCGCTTCCTATAGCTTGGAAAATGGTCTGCTTGTTAGTAATAAGTCAACAAGATCAAGGCTAAAGAAAGAAGCCCCCCCTTTAATCACTGTTTGCACTGTATGAAATGGGAGTACTGAAAATAAGCGCATGAGGGCAAGGTGCAGTGAGTTATTAGGATATTTTTTTCCAGCCTCCCCCACTCTTTACTGTTGAGCTTCCTGGGATGAAGGTTTGAGTAACAGAAGCAATATTCTGGCTATGAAAGACAGATCAGACATTTTTATTTCTACTGAATTAGTTTTTTATTGTGTAACAAAGCTAAAGCTGAGTATTGGATTCCCAAGTGAATCCTTACGTAAGTCCTGTTATGTCACACTGCGATAATTGAACCATCCTGCTGGTTAGATTGGTAAACACAGATCACCAATCATGCTCTAAATTGACTGATGACATAATAGTTACATATAAAGTGGTGTTAAAGGGTGTGTAGTCTGTTCTAGTTACTGTTTTCTCCCACATCTGGCTCTTTGACCACGTCGGGACTTATTTGTGTCGCTTCCACTTTCAAAGCATTTCTCCGGAGCGAGGGTTTGTATCCCAGATACAGCTGGCAAGTTGTATTCAGTGCCACTTTCATCCTGTTTTTGCCATTGTGTAGCAGCCCTGGGGACAGAACAGGATATTTCCTCACTGGGTCACAGAGGGGTGCTTGTGATGAGGGCAGAGCACACAGCGAGCACCCTGACCTCTCACTTTTATTGGTCCTGTCTGCCCCCAGCTCAGAGATGAGCACTCAATAATTGAACCTCTGTTCTCATTCACATTTTGGTTTTAGATTACGTTAAATGTAATAAAATGATTAACAAATCAAGTACAAATTGCTTCTTTAAGGAACGTTTATGTCATTGCTCTGTCTGTGCTGGATCCACGACTGTACACTGTTTACTACTGTGGCTCCCAAATGGCATGCTCGCTGCCTCTGCTTGGCATCTGCTGCCTTCTCATTCATAAATGCAAAGGAACACGGCTGTATTCAGAGGTGTTGATACGCATAAATCTCACTGGGGCCACGGGTCTCATTACTCAAATCAGTTTTTATCTCCTTAAAAGCTGCTTTCATGAAATGTGTTACGTAAACTGCCTTTGCTTTTAGCGACTGTTACTGCTGCTGCCATAATGCTGCTGGTCAAACTGGAGCCACTTCTGATGCAGCTAAAAATGTAGAGATGTGAATCTTTATTGAATCATTTGTTTTAACATACATTGACAATAAAAATGGGCTTAAATGTGCTTGTTTTTGAAAGAAAAAAGCATTTATTTTAAATTCAAACCATGTGGTTGCTAAAAGTGGGCCTGAAACCGCTAAAATGCATTCGTAACACATTTGCGATCAGTTTTATTTTGAATGAAGACTGTGCTTTTTAGCCAACATTAAAAACATTGTCAGCATGTCTTAAAAACTATGCTTATGCAAATAAAACTCAACGTTCAGTTTATTAAACCATTTATGCCATCCTTGCAGACGTTACATCTTGTCATGTTACATTTGGCAAAAAGTCTTCATAAATTGTTCATGACTCCCATAAATATTCTTGACTAAATTTGAAAACACTGACATAAGGATTCTTTGTGGTTCTCTGTGTGTTTTAAGCAGTGGTGGCCAAAGTACTGACATTCTGTACTTAAGTAGAAGTACAGGTACTTGTGTTAAAAACTACTCTGGTAAAAGTTGAAGTACTGGTTCAACTT